>JAJIYU010000188.1:0-62056 GCA_030144865.1 Tinospora cordifolia | reverse complement strand
CTACCCTTTGCAAGAGATAGATTGGTTGAGTGTTATTTTTGGATGCTGGGCACCTACTCTGAAACTGAATATTCTTTATCAAGAGTGTTCAGTACAAAAATAGTAGTCTTTATCTCGGTAATTGACGACATATATGATGTTTATGGTACACTGGAAGAGCTGCAACTCTTTACTGATGCAATCGAAAGGTTTCTTACGTACACTTGCCTTATCATTTCCTTCTTGATTAATCTAGTTATGCTATGATTCTGTCAATGGTTTAGGTTCCATAGCTTCTAATTCATCGTGCGTGTCTCATCACTAAAGAATTGCTTATATAATTTCAGGTGGGATGCTAAAAATATCCACCAACTCCCAGAATATATGAAAATATGTTATCTAGCATTGTTGGATATTTACGATGAAATGGAAGAGAACATGACGAAAGAACCATCCTCTTACCATCAGCTGCATTATTCCAAGGAAATGGTATGTGATCTCATATACATACATACATACATACATACATACATATATATATAGCAATAATTTAATTAATTATAACAAAGGCTACCCAATTTTTGAATTTCAAAGAAGATCAAAGTTCCTGATGTGTTTGATGGTTATAATGACAGATGAAACATTTAGCTCGATCTTATTTGGTAGAGGCCACATGGTTTCAACAAGGATATGTACCAAAACTGGAGGAATACATACAAAATTCTTATGCATCTTCAGCACACTACACGCTGTGTGCGACAAGTCTTGTAGGTTTGGGAAAGATTATAACAAAGGAGGCTTTGGAATGGATGGTTAATGAGTCTAAGGCTCTTAAATCTTCAGCTTTAGTGGGTCGTTTCGCTAATGATATTGTGTCCCATAAGGTATGTATAAATCATTTATTTAATTACAGAAGATACTCTATAAATATGTATAGATTGTTTATAATAAAATCTATTTTGATTAAATTGGTCAATTTTTCAACTTTATTCATTTATTATATTTTATTTTAAAGTTTGAACAAGAGAGGGGACATGTTGCTTCAGCAGTTGATTGCTACATGAAGGAATACAATGTAACAGAAGAAGCGGCAAATGATGCACTTAAGGAAATGATAGAGGAAGCATGGAAGGATGTCAATGAAGATTGCTTCACACGCAGCAATAAAGCTCCGATGCTGCTACTAAAGTGTATAATGAACCTTACCCGTATGCTCTACGTGGCATACAAGAATGAAGACACTTACACTCATTCCAACACAGATATGAAAGAACGGGTGGCATTGGTGCTTGTAGATCCTGCAGTTCCGTGATTATGATTGAGGAGCCTTAGTTCTATTCAGAAGTATTGTCCAATTAATTATTAAGTTAATTTAGAAGTGTCAAGCATCAATATAATATTTGATAAAGTGATGAATAAGGAAACGTGTGGGATATCTTGTATTGTCTACGCCTTGATTGTGTGTAAAAGTGAATAAGGAAATTATTCTGTGGGATTTCTTGAATTTTCTAGTTCTTGATTGCGTCTTCTTTTGTCTTTGTGATGACGCTTTCTCTAAAATTCTGAAGAGTGAAGTTGTTAAAGCTAGTACTTCACACGACGCACTATTACGCAAACAAGCTGCACAAAATTTGTATAGCATAATATCCAACCGATCAACGTATTTAAATAAGTAATGGAAGCATAAATTGTCAATGCCATGTCAGTTAAGTTTCATAAATATAATAAAACTTTTTCCTATAGTAATGATATATTTTATTGAAAGTAATTGTTAAATTATAGAGTCATTAAAACAGTTAGATAACAATCTGTAAATAGTGTGCAGCAAGGAAATAAAAAAAATATTGCAAAAAGGAAAATGACACAAGGAGATGTTCACGCAATTCAGCCAATAAGCCTACGTCTGCGGGGCCTCGCCCAGATAAAGAATGTCATTATAAATAAGAAATACAACTATTGAAACTGGACTAACACGATGATCTCAACACTAATATCACACTTTGCAATATACACCACACCATACAACTATTGCAACTGGACTAACACGATGACTATAACACCGATGCCACACTTTGTAATACTTATGGCTGGTTCAACATTCTACAACAGCATCTTATGCACATGAACAACACACAAGCTATAGAGAGAATCACTTCTTCAATCACTCAATGAAACAAAAATAAAGTATAGCTTTTAACACTCAATACAATGATTCTCAGATGTATAAGTGATGTTTTCTTTGTCGCTCCAAGTTCTTCACAAGTCTGCAATCGTCCCAGAATAAATAGGCATGAATCTGAAGGCTTTCTATAGCAGGTCGGGATACTAGAAGATTTCTAGGTAGACTGTGAGACGCAATGTGATAGCATATTGCTAGCACAAATCACGGGAAAATAGATTTCTAGAAATCTGTTATTTCCAAAAGTGCAAAGGCATGGCTAATTCCTTTTGTAGTAGCAGATTTTCTGATCTTTTCATATTTCCTGAAGACTAAAACATTTCTTAATAGCAACTTACAACTATGAATTAATTCCAAACGAAGTTGTAGACAAATAACGAAAGAATCCAGAAAAAGAAGATTAAGGAAAACAAATTGTTGGTTGCAATATCAGTATTTCTGATATGAGCAACTTACTAAAATATTGATCCAAGAAAAATGGAAAGGAATCCCCAGAACCAAAGATGATTTCTTTTAAGCAATAGAACAGATAAGATCATTCTAAAGAAAATGAGATTTTGCAATCCTAGAAACATCAAGCATCTTGTGTTTCCAAAACATGTAAGCCCAAAATTTTGATTACCAAAACTGATTTAACATTTTAAGACAAGTTTCTATAAGTGTGATAATACAAAAATTTGAGCATCAAATAGATTGAAAGTGTTTTCTTAAAGGTACCAAAATCAGAAACTTATCCAATGATAATTAGAGAATATCCACTATTTCCATTTCCAAAACATTATGCAAAATAACTGTAACGACCTGTATATTTCTAATATGTATTTCCGAATATCTTTCTAGAATTTCAATGGAAATGCATGAATTATTCTCACTTTTTTTTCTAATTTTGAATTAATTATTGAAGAAAATTAGAGTAAATGGAAAAAAAATGCAATTTTGGGGAGAAAATATATGAAATCATAAGGAAAATGTAATTTCTTGGGATTGATTGTTGAATTTTCAGAATAATAGTGAAATTTTTAGAATGATTAATAGAATTTTCGGATGAAAAATGTAATTTTTGGGTGATTATTGAATTTTTGAGAAAAATAATTAGATAAATAATAAAAATAGGTGTATAATTGAAAATTTGATGAAAAAGTGATTTACTAGTAATTTTAACAATTTTAGAAAAAAAATGTGAAATTTAGATATATATGTGTGTGTATATATCTAAGAAAAGGGATGAAAAAAAAAATAAATAAAGGAGGGCCCTGGGTAGCCCAGGCCCATGTGGGCCAGGCTGGGCGCACAGCCCAGCCCACCTTCTCTTCTTCCTCCTCTCTTCTTTCTTCTTCCTCCTCTCTTCTTTCTTCTTCCTCCTTTCCTTCAACCACTACCTGCAACAAGCATGGGGGAGGACAGTTTTGCACCTGATTTTGGACCACCGGTTGAGTCGCCGGCACGCCACCCTGCACCCCGTGAGCTCCGGCCAAGCAACCTCCATGCCTGACCATTCCTCCGGCCACGTGGCACATTTTAATTCGTGCAAAACACCTCCCAAACATCACAAAAATCTGGTTTTGGTGCAGAAAACCAGTTTGAACGAGCTACCTTTCACCCCTCATATCTTTCTCGTCCGAGCACGAAATTTAGTGATCTTGGTGTCTTTGGAAAGAGCTCATTTCCCTCTTCAAGTTTGTGCAAACCGTTAGACAAAGACACCATCCTTTTGAGACAAAAATTATCACAAAGATCGGCTGTTCGTCACGGATGAAACCAGAAAAACAGAACCATTGAGTTCGTCCAGATTTGCGAGGCCAATATCTCACTCATCCGAACTCCGATCTTGAGGTACTATAGCTCGTTTTGAAGCTTATAATGTCTACTTTAACTTTCATTTTATGAGAAATACCAACTGACCTCTTAAAACATGTCAACAATGGTGTCGAAAGGGGGTTGTTCGTCACTGTGAAACTCAGAAAATTTAAACCATTGAGTTCGTCCAGTTTTGCAAGGCCAATATCTCACTTATCCGAACTCCGATTTTCAGGTAATATGGCTCTTGTCGAAGCTTGTTATGTCTACTTCATTTTCTATTTTATGAAGAATAGCTAATAAGCACTCGAACCACGTCAAAAAGGATGTCGAAATAGGCTGCCAAACATGCTAATCTGATACTTAGAAAAATTTTTGGAAAATCTGTAATGATACCATAATTTTGTGCTTTCTGTTATGAACTTTTAAAAATACGTAGACATGTCTGATTTGCCTAAAATTTGGAAGATACGTTCATGAACCAACTAGGAATGTTGTGTAAAAATTTGGTCACAAATAGATAAGTCCAAGGGGGTTAAATAAGTTGTCTCTTGACTGTCTGTCATATGCAATCCAGAAAACTAAAATTTCCTGATATCACCCTTGGAAAACATACTAAACGGGGTCCAAAATTCATGAAATAAAATTCTGGAGATACCTTAGGAAGTGTAGATCATAACTAAAAAATATTGCACAAATCTGATATACGGATTGACAGCAGAAAAATTGTGAAATCCTACTGCGCAGTTAGAGCAAATAGGACCAGATTTGAGCATCTCTATGATTCCACTCAAAAACCATAGAAAATGAGAACAGAAAATTTGAAACAAAAATTCTTGGAATATTTGAATGATTTAGATCAAATCTGAAAATTTTCATACAAATCCAACGGTCGGTTTTATCACAGGAAATTCAGGAACTCCACTCTATGGATAGAAAGGAAAATCCAGAATTGAAGGTTCCTATTATTTCAGTTGAAAAACGTATCAAATGATATCCAAAAATAGAAATATAAAATTCTAGTGAATATTTGAAGGGTCTAAATAAAATCTCAAAAGTTTCGAGTAAATCCAACGGTTGGATTGATCGTAAGAAAATTGAAAAATTTGCTGCGCAAATTAAACTAAAAGGCAAAGAATTGGTTTAGTATTAAAAATTGGGAATTTTGACCCAATTGGCTTGGTTTTACCATATTGACCAATGATGGCCAACTTTGACTAAGGTGACCGAGTTTGACTGAGGTTGACCAAGTTTTACTGGTTGACCAGGTTTGACTAAGTCAAATGTTGGGTCGACTAAGGCCGACTAGGGGTAGTAGGACCGGAATGAAATAACATTTAATGAGGAACTGAAATTGAGTTAATATAATGCAGATTTGAACGTATATCGCGGGACTGGGCCGAGTGTCGAGGGGACATCGGTGCACGGGACCCGAGGTGAGTAGTTTGACTTAGTTGTTGTCTTAACTATATTCCTTGCATGAAAAATGATTGAAATTGTCATCGATTGAATGGTTTCATATGTTTGAACTACATGGTTGATTTGAAATATATGTAGTCGTACACCGATAGTGAGACCATAGGCTCGAGGTTCGAGCGCAGGATCAGGGTACACGATGTGATTGGATTAGGCTCGAGGACCGAGCGATGGGGTTAGGGCATATGATCAATGTGCCTAGCCTCAGACCCGCTCGAGCATGACACTTGAGGACCGAGCACAGGGTTAGGGCGTTCGATGAATGCGCCTAGCCCTTGACCCGCTTGAGTGGCCGGTACGTCTGACTCATGACTCGCTCGAGCGATGACTATAGGGTTGTATTGATGATTTAAACCCTAGTCTGGATATAGTTTTGAGTTGCATGTATTTAAATTACTTTTCTTTAACTGTTGCACTATTTATAACTGTTTTATTTCATACCATGCTTTCAATTACTACTCATGCATACATGCACGGTTTTCGGAGTGCTAGTTTGATGATATATTGGTTTTCCTACTCACTGAGCCATGTTGAATATTAGGCTCACTACTCTACAAACATTTCAGGTTCCTCAGCGGCTAATAGAGGGAAAGGCGTTGTGATAGCCTAGTTCCCGTGTGGTCCTGTATTCCCTTTTGTTTCTATCGATAGGTCGGTCATTTTTTTGTAAGCCTGAACTTCTAAATGTCGAACTATATACCTTTGTACTTTTAAAAAATGACAACAAGTAATGTATCGTTTACTTTCGCACTTTAATTAGATGGATGTTTATATTACTCTGATGTGGCATGGATGTCGCAGTTGGAAAGGCTTAACGACGGCTGGGAGGACTCGACTCGATGAGTCAGTTCGTTGAGCCGCCGTGCCGGTTGGGTCGCCCTTCGGCCTAGGGAAGGGGTCCCGACAATAACATATCCTAATCATGCCATTTTCAGTTTCTAAAAATAATCCAACATTCTAAAATTTGATTTCTAAAAATTAATAGTAGCAAAATTTTCATATTCAATATTCTGAAGAAAAAAATTTTGAGCAAGAAGAATTGATTACAAATTGATATTCATTCCAAAACTGTTAACGGAAAGATTCTGAAATCATTCTAAAGAAACATATGTTACAAATTTTAGCAAGGATCAATTTTTAAGATTAAAATACATTCCATTTTGAAAAAAAAGATTTTGATCACAACAAATAGAGAGAGCAAACCCAGAAATTGCAATCATTCCATAATTGATTGCAGAATTTCAGATTTCAAAGCTACAAGATTTAGAATTTCATTGTTTTACAACAATATTCTAATTTTTAAAATTTAGTTTCTTAAGAGAGATATTTTGATTTTTAAATCATGAGGAATTCTAAAATATTTCTAAAATACCTCAAGCACCAACAATGTCAATTAATCATGTTTCCTAACAGTAATGCACTTTTTTACTAAATAAATATAAATTATGTTTCCTTTAAAGTGAAATTAAGCACCAATGATGTTTTTAAGTTGAAAGCTTAAAGAATGATCAATGGAAAATTTCAAAAAACTATAACATTTTTTTTTTTGGTTTCAAATGAGACAAACTTGCTTTTATTAAGAAAATTCCAATCTTCCATTATTTAATAAAATCTGGCTTAGAATGATAAATTTGTAGACAAAGGGGTTTTTACCAACTAAAAACATTTTCCATGTTATGTAGTGCACAAACTCTAGCTAATTTTTGAATGTTTCAATATTCACTTTAGTCTTAGTGGTAGGATTATTAGGTTGTTGATTTCAATTTAAAGATTGTCTTTCATATTCAATTACATAACTTTTTGTATGTATTTAGTAACATTAAAAATAATATTACATAAAAGTTGTTTAGTTTGATAAATTTAAAAAGGAATTAAATGAATTAGGCAAAATGTTATTTTTTATGTGTCAGAATCAATTTTGTATAAGTTTATATTGTTTTTAGATTACAAATATGATTTTTGGATACAATACCAAACAAATATTAAAAACTAAAAATTACTGAGTTTTTAAATATATTTTTGGGTGTCAAACATAATTCTACCGTTTCGTAATTTGATTTTCACTTTTGTTTTTTGAAAAAAAAATTGAAATGAATAATACACATATATGAAAACTATGCTGATTTTTTTTTTATCCTACATCTATGTTATTTGCGTCAAACACATACTTTCTAAGGAATACAACAATACCAACTGTGAGAAAGCAAACACGGGTAATTTTTTTTAATATTATAAATATTTGACTAGTGAAAGGAGACAGTAAAAAGAAAATAATTATTTTTCAATTAACTTTTATGTATCCTAAGGGCATCTCCAATGCCATAGTTTATTAAACCATCCACATCATCAATTTCATCATCCACATCATCTACTCATTAAACTATCACTCACAATGCTATACATTTATTAGACTGTACTATATAGGTCCCACAATCACATCAATTTATTAAATACACTAACTACAATATTTTATTTATAAAATATATATATTTTTTCAAAATACCTATTATTCACATTTAAATTAAAAAGATAATAATTATTTTAATTTATATAAAAAATTATAAAAATTTATTTTTTATATAAAATATTAATTTTTAATAAATAATTAAAAATTTTAAATTTTAAATGTTACTAATCGTTATTTTATAATATTTTATTTATAAAATATATTTTAAATAAATAACTACGATGCAGCGCCCCATCATTAAAAAAAAGGTAAAAAATAAAAAAAAATATCTCACCAAGCGCTCGGCCAGAACCGAGCGCTTAGTGAGTTTGGTGAGCATCAGACGCCCAGCAATGGTCGTCTGATGCGGTGCAGGTGCAATGAGCGCCACGTAGGCGCTCATTGCACTTGCATTAGAGATGCCCTAAGATCATACAATTAAATGCAATATCAAAAAGCCAATCATAATTAGCATTTAATACTGGCCTTGCCAGTTGTAGTATTCAATGAACAAATTAAGAAAAATATCAGTCATCAATGCTAAAATAAATAAATAAATAAATACTCGACCTCAGACATCCATAAAAAGGTGTGGGAACACAATAAATATTTAACTCTAAATAGCCATTCTTTAATGTTTCCCGACTCAATTCGTGACAACTTCTGCTCCAATCCTAATTAACCCTTCTTATTTATGCATTTGATATTTGCACAAAAGAAGTTGAAACTCTGAAAGAGGAAGTGAAGAAATTATCAAGGATGCTAAAATAGAGATGCAGGAAGCAAATAGAGATGACATGACATACCACTTTCAAATAGAGATGCAGGAAGCAATGTCCTAACAAGCCCACTCGCAAGCTGAGTTTGCCAAAACACTGTTAAGGTTCCTGCTTATCCATACACAATATCATCAGAGTAAATAGAAATACAAAAGTAGCTAAACAATTAATTATAATAGATTTTTTTTAAGTTAAACCAAAGTATTTATGTACGGTCTTTTCTATATAACAATAACAAAAATGTAATAGTCAGAATATCTACAAAGTTTTTTGCACTTTCTATATATCGTACTAACTCTTAAATATAGTAGACCATGTGATGAAACCTACCAAAATAAATGAGGCAAATTCTATGCAATGATCACCTTCTTTTCTTTATCCGTAGCAAAAGAAGAACATGAAATATTAGAGTAGTAAGCTAATTTTGTCCATATCGGTTCAGTGAGTAATATAGCCTAATTTATAATTTAAAACAGAAATTATGTAAAACAATATCATGTATGCATGAACAATAATACTATACAAATGACTGTAACAGTTAATGAATGTTAAATCCAGAAGGCAGTCGTACACCTTCCATATTGAAAATAGTTTTAATGTTAAAACCACATGCCAAAGCTCTCAATAACTTACAAGGCAATAATAAATCCACTTGAACAAGTGTACCCGATGGTTAGGAGTATTCTCATATCATGGAAATCCGCCAGCTCATACGTCGTGTATGGCAGCATCAGATCCTCCATAAGGGAGCCCAATTGATAAAACAACCCAGAACATACTCCTAGGTATGACGACCACTCGTTTTTAATGCTCTAACACATCCAATACTCTAACCCTCACCACCGAGCCTCGAGATTGGGTTCACATTTTCTTATTTAAAAACTCATTTAAAGATTGCAAATGCATTTCAATATGTGATAACATTTCATTTATGAACAAAATAATAAGTTAAGTGATAAATTAGAAAATACTACTCATAAGGATGCTCGGCTCCTGAGGCTCTTCTAGTGAGCGGTTGTGTCCTACTAATGTTTGATGCTGCGTGATAATGTGGTTTCTTAATATCTATATGAAACTTGACTCATATCTAACTTTATGGTCATTGGTTAATTAAGTAATTGACTCGGTCAATTGTGGTCCAGTCATATATTTTATCAACTTTGGTTAATACAATTAATTCTAATTAAGCCTAATACTCCCTGAATTGTATGATTAACAGGTTAACGTGGTTAACAAGGTAAATTTATGATAATAAGCCCTTAATATTGACCCAAAACACCAAAAACTTGTATTGTCTACATGTGTTGCACCTTGGTACATAATAACCAATCATTTTCATAAATTGGCGGTTCAATACAGTAAATACGAAAAATTTAATTAGTTCCTGTGTTACACATTTTTCTTAGTAAGTATTTCATAATGTTATATGATATTATATAACATTTTTTCTATTATTTAACATTATTTTATCCTATATATATTTTTTCTAATTTATTAATTAATCCTCAAATCGCATGAATGCAAATTTAACATATCAGTTGACCTCCAAAAATCATAATTTCAGTGTCATTAAGTTCAAAATTTCATTCTGTGGATTTTAGTACCTGCTAACTAAAATTCTAGTGTTAATAGATATACCTCCTATGTGTCGACTTTCGACTACCATATAAATTCTTAGAGCCTAAATAGGTACAAATAATATACAGATAATGGGTACAAATAATTTACATATCTGTATTTTACTCATTAATATATATATATATATATATATTTATATTTATATTTATATTTATATGTTGTATAGTTTCATTCCTAGAAAAAATTTGTCGTAGTTTTGGGTCGCACAATAAATTAATAAGTTTATTGAAAACTACACTATGAAAATAGTAATTCATGATTTCTATAACAATTCTGAATTAAAAAGAGGTAAAAGTAAAATACCCACAGTATCGAATCCTCGAGAACGGGCACTTATCTTTTTCTTTATTCTTCCCTTTTTCTTCTATTTTTTTCTTCTTCTTTTTCTTTTCTTTTCTCTTCTTTTCTTTCTCTGTTTCCTTCTTCTTTCCATATGAGCAAATTTGAGGAGAGGATGTGAGTATGAAATGAGACCAAGGGGTAGTTATAAAATTTTGTTTGGCTTCGGGTGGGGCCCACCTCATTAAATATCAAGATAACATCAAGCTTTTCCTTATTCCTTATCTTTACACACCATACACTTTATCTTTTTATTTCCTTTCTTTAATATGTTTTTTGAATTTATCCATCCTTATTATCTCTTTTTTATGCATTTTATTAATTCTTTGTTTTTAATAAGCACCTCATTGATCTCTCTTTCTCACACACACACACACACATATATATATGTATGAAAGAATTAATGAATGAGATTAATTTATTTTATCATCAAATAATCTCATACTACAAAATATTTACTTTCATTAATATCACATTATTAATTATTTATTTTATTTTCTATTTAATACACACATTAATTAAAATCATCGCCCAAAAATTACGTATTATCATGTAATACACACATTAAATTATACAATACCCATAAAATCATGTACTTTTACTTATAATTCATTAATTGATACATGAAAATACATGTTGAATCATGTATTATCGGAGCCTTATCATAGGTACAATCTTCTCGCAAATCAACATGTCTCCAGTCTAACACGTGCGAGGGGTCGTGGTAGTACTTTCTCAACATCGATACATAAAACACGTTGTATACTCCCACTAACTGAGGTGGTAATGTCAATCTGTAAGCAATAGGGCCTATCCTTTCGAAGATCTCAAAAGATCTAATATATCTCAGAGCGAGTTTTCCTGAAATACCAAAACGAGTCTACCCCTTCCAAGGAGAAATCTGAAGTAGTACATGATCACCAACGTCAAACTCAAGGATCTTCCTTCAATTATTTGCATAACTCTTTTGTTGATCCTGAGCTGCCTTCATGTTTTGACGAATCTATTCGATTTTCTCATTTGGTTCCTACATAAAAGTAGGCCCAAAATTACAATGTCACCAACCTCAGCCCAGCAAGCTGGTGATCGGCATGGTCAACCATGTAATGCCTTAAACGATGCTCGTCTGGTAACTATTATTATATGCAAAATCACACAACAAGAAATAGTACCCCCAACTACCACCAAAATTAAGGACATGCACGGAGCATATCCTCCAAAATCAGGATCACTTTCTCAAACTGACCATCAGTCTGTGAATGGAAGGTTGTGCTCAAGTTTACTCTAGTTCCCAACTAACTCTGTAAGCTTTGCCAAAAATGGGACATAAACCAAGCATCTCTATTAAACACAATGGACATTGGGACCCCATGTAATCTTACAATCTCGTAGATATATAATCGACTTAGCCTCTCAACCGAATCTCTGGTATGAATTAGGAGAAAATGAGTAAACTTATTCAGTTTGTCCACAATGACCCAAATAGTATTGTGTTTCTGTTGAGTTTAGGGTAACCCTATCACAAAGTCCATGGTAATGTGCTCTCATTTCCACTCAAAAATAGCCAAGGGCTCTAGTAAACTACTGGGTCTCTAATGCTCAGCCTAAACTTGCTGGCAAGTGTCACATCTCTGCACAAAGCCCGCAATATCTCATTTCATACCTGGCCACCAATAAGTACGTCGAGCATCATGATACATCTTATTTGTGCCTAGATGAATGGTATACCTCGAGCAGTGTAGCTCTACTAGCACTCCCTATCTTAGACGAGGGTCATTTGGTACCCACAATCGTCTCCTAAACCTCAATACACCACCACTGTTAATCAACCACTCCACACGAAAAGTGTCATCTGCTTACTCCCGATACATCACAGAATCAACGTCACAAAGCTGCACTTCTACAATCTTAGCAAGTAGCATCGGCTAGGCTCTCATCTGTGCACTGACTTTGGCATCAGTCGAAGTCTTATGGATACTCATTAATGTTAGATAATCAATCATCCTCCACTCCTGAGACATATGTCTAGCCACACAAGCAGTTTCGACTTGTACTCTACTCAGCGCATTAGCCACTACATTGGCTTTCCCAAGATGGTACTCAATAGTAAAGTCATAATCCTTAAGTAGTTTCATCCATCTCCTATGCCTCATGTTCAAATGTCGCTAAGAAAACAAATACTTGAGGCTTTTATGATCAAGATAAAGCGTAAAACGCTCACCATGCAGATAGTATCGCCAAATCTTGAGCGCAAACATCATTAATGCTAACTTTAAATCATAGCCAAGGTAATTTCTCTCATACACCTTCAACTGTCATGAGGCATAAGAAATCACCCGATCTCCCTGCATCAACACACACCTAAGGCCTGCCCACATGCATCTGTACAAATCACCAACTCACGGTCAGGTTCAGGTAGCACAAGTACTGCTACAGATGTTAAATAACGCTTCAGCTCAAGAAAAAACCTCCTCACTCTTATTTGTCCATACGAACGATATGTCCTTTTGGGTAAGTTTCGTCATAGGTGCAGCAATCCTTGATAAATTATGGGCAAATCTATGATAATAGCCTGCCAGACTTAGAAAATTAGGGATCTACGTCACTGTAGTAGGTCTCAACCAACTAATAATAATTTTGACCTTAGCCAAATTTACAAAAATACCATAAGCACCTACAACATGGCCTAAAAATTGGACTTCTGTCAATCAGAACTCGCACTTGCTAAACTTAACATACAAGTGGTGATCTCGAAGAGTCTATAGTGCGATCCTCAAATGCTTGGCATGTTCCTCCCTAGTCTTTGAGTAATTGAGGATGTCATCAATAAAGATACTGACAAATGAATTGAGATATGGACGAAGCACTCTCTGCATTAGGTTCATGAACATCGCAGGGGTATTTGTCATGCCAAACGGCGCGACTTGGAACACATAGTGCCCATAATGAGTCTGAAAGGCTGTCTTTTGTACATCCTCTTCCCTAACCCTCAGCTTATGGTACCCATCTCTTAGATCTTTCTTTGAAAATATAGTGACACCCCTAAGCTGGTTAAACAAGTCATCAATGCATGGAAGAGGGTACTTATTCTTTACTGTCACCTTGTTCAACTACCGATAGTTGATACACAAATAGAGGCTCCCATCTTTCTTCCTCATAAACAATACAGGAGCACCCCAAGGGAAAAGAAAACCCTTACTCATGAATTTCTCTAACTGGACTTCAATTCTTACAATTCCCTTAGGCGTCATTCGACAAGGAGGGATCGAAATGGGTTATGTCCCTGAAATAACCTCAATAATGAAATCGATTTCTCGCTTAGGAAGCAAGCCGGGTAAATCTTCAGGAAACACATTAGGAAAATATCTAACAATAGGAATCTCATCAATACTCACCCGTGAAGGTCCCTCATTTAAGGTGGTTAAACCAGCTAGAGTATTGATCTCATTCTGAGTCACCATTCTACCTCGGGTTCTTGATCTATCAAAGGCACACTACCCTAAAAAAAAAAGCGGGTTGCTCTAGTATTTGAAATACCACCCTCTTGGCGAAACAATCGACATGTGTATGGTATACGACTAGTCAATCCATCTCAAGTATGGCATCAAACTCTAAGAACTCTAACACTCGAATGTCGATAATGGTCTCCAAATCCCCCAATCTCAACACACAACCCTTACACTAGGGTAAATGCACTCCCTAGTTGTCGTACTCAACATGAGCCAGGTGGGTGCCCTAAGGGGTCTAAGTTTCAATCTATCTACGGTATGTTCAGAGATGAATGATAAAGTAGAGACAACATCAACCAACATATATAAGGAAGGATTTAAAATAAAAACGATACCTTCTACCAGAGTCGTGGTAGCCTTTGGATCAGGTTCTGTGATGGCCTGTGCTCTCCCTCGAGTAATAATAGTGGTGGGTGCACTAAAAGTTAGAACAAGCATAGGGCAGTCATATTGTTTGTTGCCTGCTTGACCAGAATGATAACATATAATCTAACGTCCCAGCTCAGCCTAATATGTTTGGCCAAGCCCATAACCTCTATGTCCTAAATCTCGACCTCTGCTTCGACTTCTACCTTGAGCCCCATACTAGGTCAATGGTTGCCCATCGGCTAATATGTCTGAACTGGAGTGGCAATGATCGGGACTATGAGAGGTGGCTGACTCTGCTCCCCTCTGGGCTATTCCCTCGAGTATTTCCTCTTCCTCTAGTATCTACCTACTTGGGTTCTACCACGACAACCACACTGAGTCAGTAATTGAGGTTGTACTTGCGGCTGCGTCTGTACGATGGCACCCTATACTATCTAAACCATCGAGCGCTCATCTCTACCATTTGTCTCAAACTGTAGTGCATGCCTCTGAATGGTCTCAAGGGTGGCCTTAGTAGATGTCGAAGTCGCCTACCTAATATTGGCCCTCAGCCCACAATGGAAGAAACTTGTTCTCTCCCTCAGGTTACCCATTAACTCAGGCGCATAAGCCTCCAGTCGAAGAAATTTGAGGGTATACTCCATCATTGACAGGTCCTCTTGTCGTAGGGTCAAAAACTATAATTTCTTATGCTTCATCATTGTCTCAAGCACATAAGCACTCAAAAATAATTCTTGAAAATGGGCCCATGTAGTAATTTGCCCCTCTATCGTTCGAGTGGCCTTCCACTAGATGGCAGCCTCATCTTCAAACATGTGGGACACAAAAAGTGTCTGGTTCTCCTAGGACAACTTCAATGTCTCAACATTTTTCTTAATATTGAGATGCCAGTTCTCTGCGGTGTCCAAACTTAGACCCCCATGGAACTCGTTGGGTCTCGGATCCAAAACCTCTTTAGGAGATGGTCATGAGTAGTCTCATCTCCTTATCTCACTGGGGCTACCTCTGCGCAATCTATTACCCTCTCATCCACTTTGATCTCGGGTACAACTAGGGGTGCTACTGGCTTAGCCCTCTATCTTTCAGCCTTAATCATATCCAATTTCTCTCTCAATAAGGCTACCTGGGCTTGAGTAGCCTCAATAGATTCCCTGATCATAGCCTCGAGCTTCTGTATGAGATCCTGTTCGGGCTGAATCGGAGGTGGTGGTGGTACCGACTCCGGGATCCTACGTGGTCTCTTATGTCAAGGAGGCATCGTGGTTTGCATAAAACATTAAACTTCCATCATTTTCCAAATTTATTAAACCACAACTTTAAGTAATTAAAACAAAAGATAATTTCGCCTTAAGGTAGCTATCTCCATGTGGTAGTCTAATCTACAAGGTTCAAATTCTAAATCTTAAAACTCACTAACTCCCATTAACAGTTAGAAAGTTAGAAAGTTTTCGTCTTCACTCGGTTCTTCTTCTTGTCAATCAGAAGTTAGAAAGTTTTCATCCATAATTTCACTATGCTACTCTAAGTCATTCCTAAGGTTTTTCTAACTTCTGTGATTACTCTGAGGTTCCCTAGGTTAACAACAATTGTCATTCCTTAATTAGAAAACCTTGGCTTTGATAACAACATTGTCAAGACCCCTTCCCAAAGGTGAAGGGCGAGTAGACCAACACAGTATCCTGACAAACTCATTCGCAAGTCGAGCTTGCCAAAACACTATTAAGCTTCCTTATTATCCATACACAATATCATCAGAGTAGTACAAGAGATACGAAAGTAGTTAACCAATTAGCTACAATAGATTTTTTAAAGTTAAACAAAAAATATTTATGTACAATCTTTTCTATGTAGCGGTAATGAAAATTTAATAGTCAGAATATCTACAATATTTTTTTCACTTCCTATACATCGCACTAACTCTCAAAAATAGTAAATTATGTGATGAAACCTACCAAAATAAATGAGGTTCTTTCTACACAATGACCACCTTCTTCCCTTTATCGTAGTAGAAGAAGAATCTAAAATGTTAGAGTAGTAAGCCAATTTTGTTTATAGTGGCTCAGTGAGTAATGCAACCTAATCTATAACTTAGAACATAAATTCTGTAAAATAATGTCATGTATGCATGCATAATAATGATATGCAAATAAATGTAACAGTTAATGAATGCTAAATCTACAATGCATTCGTGGATATTCTATTTTGAAAATAGTTTTAATACTAAAACATGTGTCGAAGCTCTCAATAGCCTTCAAGGCAATAATAAATCCACTCGAATGGGTGCACCCGATGGCTAGGCGTATTCTCAAATAATAGGGATCTGCAAGCTCATACCTTGTGTATGGTAGCCTCAAATCCTCCATAGGGGAGCCCAATTGATAAACCCTTAGGTACGACGACCACTCGTCTTTAATGCTCTACCATATCTAATACCCTAACCCGCACCCTTGGATCTTGAGATTTAGTGCACATTTTCTTATTTAAAAACCCATTTAAAGATTGTAAATGCATTTGAATATGTAACAACATTTTGTTTATGAACAGAATAACAAGTTATCTGATGAATTAGAAAACACTACTAACAAGGATACTCAGCTCCCGGTGCTCCTCTAGTGACCAGTCGTGTCCTACTGACGCTTGATGCTAAGTGATCAACGTGGTTTCTTAATATCTATGTGAAACTTAGTTCAAATCTAATTTTATGGTCTTTGGTTAATTAAAGGATTGACTTGGTCAATTGTGGTCCAGTTATGTATTTGGTCAACTTTGGTCAGTAAAATCAATTCTAATCAAACCTAATACTCGCGGATCTGTATGATCAACAGGGTCAATGTGGTCAATAAGGTCAATTCGTGCTAATAAATCCTTAATATTGACATAAAAATATCAAAAATATGTATTGTCTACATGTGTTCCACCTTTGGTACACAATAACCAATCATTTTCATAAATTTGGCAGTTCAATACAATAAATAGAAAATTTTTTATTATTTCCTATGTTACGTATTTTTTCCAATAAGTATTTGATAATGATATATAATATTATATAATAATTTTTTCTTATTATCTAACATTATTTTACCCTATATACATTTTTGTCTATATTTATTAATTAATCTTCAAATCACATAAATGCGAATTTAATATATTAATTGACCTTCAAAAATCATAATTTCAGTGTCATTGAGTTTAAAATTTCATTTTGGACATTTCAGTACCTGCCAACTAAAATTTTAGTGTTAATGGATCTATCACTTATGTGTCTACTTTCAACTACCATATAAATTCTTAGAGCGTAAATAGGTTCACATTATTTACATATATGTATTATACTCGTTAATCTGAATATAATAATATATATAATGTGTAGTTTCATTCCTAGAAAAAATATATCTTAGTTTTAGATCGCACAATAAACTAATACCTTTATTAAAAATTACACTATAAAAACTGTAATTTACAATTTCTATAACAATTTTGAATTGAAAAAAAGTAAAAATATATTACCCACAGCATCGAATCTTTGAAAATGGACGCTTCTCTTTCCCTCTTTTCTTCTCTTTTTCTTCTCTTTTTTTTTTCTTCTTTTTCTTTTCTCTTCTTTTCTTTCTTCCAAGCACCTCATTTATTACACACACACACTCACACACACACACACATATATATTGAGGTATGTATATGTATATATAAAGATGGAAAATATATATATATATATATACACATATGCATATGCATGACTTACTAGATATAATTAATTTAATTTCAGGTGGGATGCTAATTATATCGACCAACTTCCAGAATATATGAAAATATGTTACCTAGCATTGTTGGATATTTACGACGAGATGGAACAGAACATGACAAATGAAGCAGCCTCTCACTATCAGCTATATTATGCCAAGGAAACAGTATGTGAATCTTATAATTGCAACTTTTCTTATATATATAGCAATACGCTTTAACAAGCAAGTGAAATGAAGATGTCGAGATGCCAAATCTTTATTTTGTATGAATTTGGACTTTTCATAATAATACAACGAAAATGATGATGTCAAAAAAGATATATGTTAATTGCAAACAATCATGTCATGTTTGACATAATTGTTTGACGAATAATCATGTTATGTTTGACGAACATTATAGTATTTAATAATTGCAAACAATCATGTCATGTTTGACGAACATTATAGTATTTAGGCTAAATTTATCCCTGCAATATTTAAAATTTTAAACTCATGATTAGAGGTAAATTGGTCATAATCAACCATGGTCAAAATAGGTCAAATAGACCATATTAAAGCATCGATTAAGAACTCTAAAAAATTAATTCAAGGAACAAGACAATTGAATTTGGCGATAAACTTTGCATCAGAATTCTCAAAATACCAAGAAGACTAAAAAAAGGGTAAAGGCCACTACCACAGTCATGGCTAGGTTGTGCAAGGCCACTACCAGGATCATGACCCTGCTAGTGCAAACTACCACGATCATGACCCTAGTAGTATAGGCTACCTCAATCATGTGCTGCAGTAGTGCCACAAAAATTTGAAAATTCTCTATTTTGATATCTTTTTCCTCTAAATTCAATGGTCATCCTTAAGCCACCCATACACCAATGTTTAGAGGACAAATAGCATGTCCAAACCATACTAAAATCTCACACAAAGACCAATTCATATGCTCCCAATCAAAGATCAAATATAATCACTCCCAATGACCTTCTATAAGTTACCAATGAACTGACTCCCAACAACCACCATATATTCTCCACCTTCTCCAAGCAATCCAACATGTCCCATACCAAGTTGAGCACCACCATGCACTTATGGAAAGCCATCATAACCCTATCTAACAACCCCACAAAGCTAGAGCATTCCCCATGTCTATAAATTGGAGAAGGAGATGGTTAGGCAACATTTTTGCCACATTTTGGGCACCATTTTTGCCACATTTTCAAGTGTGAGGGACGTGGAGAAAGCCTTGGCACCAAGGGAGTATGCTAAACCCGGAAGCAAAAAACCCATTGTAAGTATTCTTAGCCTTCCTTCAATACCATCTTCGTGTGCACAAGGAATCACACACATACACTTACCTAGTTTATGACAACAACCTTAAGTTGTGACCTAACTTGGATGATGTTGGATGTTGTATTATATTATGGAGGATTAAAATTTCTTGTTAGAGGATCTATTGATTCTAATTTTGTAGGGAATCGTAATATAAGAAAAGTTGCTACAAACTATATGTTGAAACTTGCAGAAGGAGCAGTAAGTTTTTTAAAAAATTGTAGACAATTGTGGCTTTATCAGAGGAGCAAACTATATGGTGGCTACTAAGGCATACAAGGAGACCATTTTAATAAGAAGCCTATCAGAGGAGCAAAAACACAAACAAGAAATGATTCTCTTGTATTGTGACAGTCAGAGTGGCATACACATTGCGAGAAATCCAACGTTTCATTCCAAAACAAAGCATATAACGGCTCAATATCATTTTGTTCAAGAAGTAATAGAAAATGGAGGTGTGGATATACCAAAATTTCACACTAAGGGGGACCTAGCAGATACATTAACTAAGCCAATCAATAGTAGCAAGTTCAAATGATGTAAAACCTCATTTGGCATTGTATATAACATCATCTGACAAAAACATTAAGAATATAGAAATTACATGATGTTTTAAGTAGGAAAATTAAAATTTAATAAAACATTGTGATGATATCTCTGCAGAAATTTGTGACTTGTCTACGAGATTTAATGGTTGCTTGTAGCAGGTAATGAAAAGATGGTTGCTTGTAGAAAGTTATGAAAGCTGGTTGATGAAAATAATTGCAATTCATGGGAGTAGTGTCAATTCATGGTTGCTTGAAGAGTGATTTAACAAGGTATGGCAAGGTGTGAGAAGACATGGTTACACATTGTCTAATGATGTCTATAAATAACACACTTCTTTCCCCTCAAACCATCACATCTCATTCTTCTCATTTTTATCTTTTTCCTAGTTTTCTTATAATTCAAGAGAGAGAGAGAGAGAGAGAGAGAGAGTTTCTTTGTTCTCTCCTTGAGTGCAGAAAGAAGGTTGTAATTTATACTTCTATTGTAAACCTTTTGCATCTTGTCTATGGATGTTTCTCTCACTTTGTATCTTTTATATTTTCTAGTTTACTCATTTTTTTCTCTAATTATGTAATATTGCACACACCACTCATCCCATAACAATTGATTATTTTAGGTTAAATTAGTTTAGTTAGTTTTGATTGTTTTTATTTGGTTTAGTTAGTTTAGATTGTTGTTATTATTTTTTTTGGTTAGTTGTTTTTTTTTTCTTTTGGTTAGTTATTATTAATTGTTATTATTTAATTTTAGGTTAGTTAATCGTTATTTGTTTGGGTTAGTTTTAGGTTAGTTTTTTTTCTTTTTATTTTAGTTTTTCTTTTTTCTTTTCTTTCTTTTTTTCATCTTTTATTTTATTACTCTATTATAGTTATTATTTTTATTAATTCATTAATTATTTTTAGTTTAGTATTTTATTTTTGATTATTCTTATTTTTATTTTTTTGCCTTTTTTAATTTAATTTTACTTTTATTTTTATCTTAGCTTTAATTATTTTATTTTTTAGCCATAAAATTAATTTAGTCAATTTCTATTATTTTTTTATAAAAAGCAAAAAAAAATTATTTTTATTGTTTATTTGATTTTATTAGTTAATTCAATCCAATTTTATTTTATTTTTTTTATTAATATTATTCTTATTTAATTATTAGTGTTTAGTTTTAATTGTTTTATTTTTAAATTATTCATTTAGTTTAGTTTTTTTGTTTAGTTTTATTTTATTATTATTATTCATTAAACAATTTTTTCAGTTTAGTTTATTTTATTTTTGTTATTGTTATTTTTTAAGCATATTTCAGTTTATTTAATTTTTATTTTTATTCTTATTTATTTATTTTTTAAGGCATTTTATTAAAAATTTAGTTAGTCTAGTTTATCTTTATCTTTATTTTTATTTAGCATCGTTTCAGTGTAATTTATTTATTTATTTTATTTATTATTGTCTATTCTTCTTCTTTTTGTTTTGTTCTCTCTATTTTTATTTTCTTTATTTTGTTTTATTTTATTTATTTAACTCGTTGACTCGCTGCACTTGATTTGTTTTCTTTGCTTGTGATGTTTCAGGTTGTTAATAAGTAAAGACTCAACGGAGTTGAGTGATCCAGACTGGTTGAAAACACTTTGGCAATTTTAGCTGGAGACTCGAGGTCATAGATCTGATATGGCTGAAAGCGGAAGATCAGTTATTGGGAACGATGGTGAAACACCATTACGGGATTTCTTTAAACCCGTATTGAATAACAATCACTCTGGAATTGCTCGCACTCCTATTAATGCCAACAACTTCGAGTTGAAGCCCTCTTAGATTACAATGGTACAACAACAACAGTTTTGGGGTTTAGCAACTAAAGATCTAATGACACACCTCAATTCTTTCATGGAGATCTGTGACACTGTCAAAATGAATGGGGTTACTGAGGATCAGTTGAAGCTAAGACTTTTTCCTTTCTCTTTGAGAGATAAAGCACGAATGTAAGCTACAAACTCTCTTACCAGGTAGCATCACCACTTGGGAAGAGATGGGACAGAAATTCATGCAAAAGTATTTTACTCCTAGCAAGGTTCATCAACTTAAGCGTGAAATCAGTTCGTTCAAGCAGTTAGACTTCGAGTCCCTTTATGAAGCGTGGGAGAAATTTAGGGATTTACTGCTAAGATGCCCACAACATGGCTATCTTCCTTAGCTACAGATTTAGATGTTCTATAGTGGTTTGACACCACCTAGTAGAGCCTTGGTTGATTCAGCTGCTGGTGGTTCCTTGATGGGAAAGTCTACTACAGAGGCCACTGACCTCATTGAAGATATGGCAGCTAACGCATGTGGATATAGCACACAGAGAGGATCAGTGAAATAGGGTGGAGTACATGAGGTTGATGAGATTACATCTTTGTAGGCCCAGATAGCTTCTATGACCCACCAGATGAATTCATTAACTGAGAAATTGCACAACAAATAGTTTCAAGCTCCTCAGAACCAATCTATTTTGGTTATAGCAGAAACACATAAGGCCTCTTTTAATGTAGAAGGTTTTATAAAGTAGTTAAATGCAGTGAACCGATTCAATAATTATCAAGGTCAACAACAGGGGTCTAATGCTCCTCAATATTATCATTTGGGGATCTGTCAACATGAAAAATTCTCTTATGCGAATAACGGAAACTTCTAGCAAGCTCCACCGAGTTATGTCTCTCAATAGAGTCTACTTAAAAAGAAATCATCTATGGAAGACAAACTGGACGAGATCATGAATATGCAAGCTCGTTTCTTTAAAGAATTAATTAGAAGAATAAATCAGAATGACAACAGAGTCTCAGGTTTGGAAATACAAATGGGAAACATGAATATAACAGTGAAGAACCTTGAGACTCAAACGGGATAGATAGCCCAAGCACCTCTTATCAGCAGCGAAGTTCTTTTTCGAGTACATCTCAAGTCAATCCAAAAGAAAGCTGTCAAGCCATATTTACTAAAAGCGGGAGAGAGACTCAATGCCCACCCATTCCTTCTAGCCCTCCTATGCTAGTTGATGAACCCATCCATTCTAAAGGGCATGTTTTTACAAAGCCTATTGATCCAACACCTATTGATGATGATAAGAAGAAGGTTAGACGTCCCGACATTACTATTCAAAGTAGCAAATACCTTGAGCCACCTCCGTTACCCTTTCCACAAAGGTTTTATAAGAAGCAATTGATCATGAGACTATGCGGTTGACAGAGGAATGCAGTGCCATCATTCAAAGAAAGTTGCCTTAGAAGTTGAAAGATCCAGGGGGTTTCACTATTCAGTGCAGCATAGGCTCTAAAATATTTAAGAAAGCTCTTTGTGACTTAGGGGCCAGTATAAATTTGATGCCACTTTCAGTATACTGTCGGTTGGGCCTATTAGAGATCAAGCCAACCAATATTACCCTTCAGCTTGCAGCCGTTCTATCACTTATCCACGAGGCATTATTGAGGATGTTCTAGTAAAGGTGGATAAGTTTATCTTCCAGCTGACTTTGTAGTTCTTGATTTGGAAGAAAACGGGGAGATACCACTGATTTTTAGGTAACCATTCTTAGCTACTAGTCAGGCCCCCTAATAGATGTCACCATGGAAGAGCTCACATTGAGAATGAATGACAAACAAGTTGTCTTCAACATCTATAGCTCGTTGAAGCCCCTTACTGAAGTGCAAGGATGCAAAAAGGATAATATGATGCAAGCTGGTGATCAGAGAGAGATTGAAAAGCCCAAACCTCCTGATATTCAAGTTAAAGATGCTTAACTTGCTAAAGAGGAGGCCATACGAGCACATAGGAAGCCTAACTATGTTATGAAGAAGCTGTAGGATGTTGTTCATACTCTAAAAAGTCCTAGGAAGCAGTAACAAGATTTATTCCTAAAATATAAGCAACTACCCAATATTATGAAGAAAGAGTTGCCTAAAGCCAAAGTGTTTGCAAAGATCAAGAAATTGGGCTTCGATTAACCCATATCCACGTTGAGCTGACGATGTTAAACATAGCGCTTAGTGGGAGGCAACCCACTGGTTTTATTTTTCTTTTATTTTCATTTATTTAGATAGAATTTAATTAATTTATTTTTTTGGTATTCATGCATGGTAGTTTATTCAAATAATAAAAAATAATAACAAATTCATGCATTTTAGTTAATTATTCTCTAATACTTGTCTTCTTTTTGCCACATGCAGGTTTTTGTGTGCGGATGTTTGTGCTTTAGCGTACTTCCTCCCTGTGAGCATTAAAGTAAAGTGTGCTCTTGAGGACAAGACATAATTTAAGTTTGGGGTTATGCATTGAAGAAATTCTTCTTTTCATTTCAGGTTTATTTTTCTTTTATATTTATAAATTTTGTGTGCATTAATGCTTCTAAACTGTGTATATTTATAGGCATATCACATACATAGCTATTGAAATTCTCTCATGACATTTAGATGCTAGGATTATTTATTTAGATTTAGGACATGAGCATATAGAGCATATAGATGTCATTTAGGCTAGATCTATGCCATATTTTTTTGAAAATTTTCACTAAGTAACCTATGAAATTGAAAATTCATCTAGTGTGATGAGACAAAAAACTAGGGTACTTTCAAATAGTCTGTGTGCTTGGTTTGTCTAAAATTTGACCTTGACAGATCTCTGTAGTCTTAGGTAGATTAAGAATTCGAAAACTGAGGAAAGTGAGTAGTAGAAAGCAAACCACAAGTAGAGAGAATTTCCCACAAACTCTTAAAATAATCAAATTTGTCTTGAACACTACTTAGGAATGACTATAGGAGGGAAATGAAGTAGGTCATCATTATTTGAGACATAGGCTAAAGGCCGGTTCCAACATTTATAATCCTTTGTAGCCAATTTTGAGCCTTATAGATTATTTTCTTGTTATGAACCTAAACATTATATATATATATATATATATATATATATATATATATAAACACTCTATCCTTTTATGAATATCTCAGTTGGACCTATTTGTGTGCACTCATGGCTTTAATACTGCCTATTCTGATGATATGAAAGAAGAAGGGGATGGTAACATTGAAATACATATGTTTTCAGTTTTTGTTTCGGCTTTTCTTTTGTTTAATCAAAAAAAGAAAAAAAAAAAGAAAAAAAAAGAGAAAAAAAGAAGACAAGAAGAAAAAAAAGAGTTATATTTATTTCTTTAGTATTTCAGTATTGTCAATGATAGCTAAACTTTCTACTTTTGTATGAGTGTACATGTGAGTACAATTTGGAGTGCACGTGATAAAATGAATTTGGGGGAGCTATGAAAAAAAAGTTATGAGCATGAACGAGAAATATAAAGGCTTAAAAAGAAAGGATCAAGCTATATTGAAAAAAAATTAAAACAAAATAGGTTGTTATTATTGTTATGAGTGTACACTTGAGTCAGATTTAAATTCCTATTATACTTGTACCTTGAGCCAGACCATGTTACAACATAAAAGAAAGACCATTGATCCTAACTATTGTTTGACTTAAGTAGAAGATAGATAGAGGAGAGAATTGAGAGGGTCTTTGTACTTAGATATTAGGAAAGGATTTCTGTGAGTGGGATGGTGCTTGCAAATCACTTACAAAGTCTAGGAGGATTGAGATACTAATAGATGAAAGGGTGAAGTTAAGAAAGAATAGAGGATGAACTGAAACTCTAGACAATTGAATGGCCCTAAGGAAGTGTTAATGAGTCATAAACTATAGGAATGAAAAATTGAGGTTACAATGATGAGTGAAAAAAAATTTAATTTTATATGGCATGGCATGTTAGTTTTAGATTAGAGTCATTGTTCGGGGACGAATAATAGTTTAAGTTGGGTATTTGTTAGTTGCATTGCATACTAACATTATTATATATATTTTACATATGTTTTGCATGAGTTTAGGTAGAAAATAGGGCATAATTACTTATAATTAGGTACATAATTATTTATATTCATATTGCATGCTATTTACATATTTTAAGAATTTTAATATAGTTTTTATCATTTATATTAGTGATTTAATGCTCGAGGAAGGATTAATATTTGTTTGTGTAGGTTTATAATAATTGGGAACAAATATATACAAGAAGGAAGAATAAATATGGAATAATTGATCACAAGCAACTAATGGTCAAGCCCAACTCGGTTCAACCCAAAACAATGCCCGTGCACATGAAGAAAATGGCGAGATTTGTCAATGGCAAAAAGGTGTAATTTTGTTTCCTAAGTAAGGGGCACGATTGGAATGCATGGGAAAAATAGAAAATAAAGCAATTACAATACAAATCTATGTTTAATTAGAATTCTAAAAGGTTGAAAATCTATAAATAGGCTCTCTTAGTAGTCTTTTAGAGTTCATTCATGATTCCAATTGTGAAGCAGTTATTGAAGACCAAAGAAAAGAAAACTGAAGAATAGAATTGAAGAAGATATCAAAATTGAAGTATAAGAATTGAAGAACAAGATCAAAGCCTAGTCTAGTATGATCTTTATTTTATTTAATTCTTTATTTGGTACTTTCTTAAATATGTCCAAGTATATTACAATTGCGATCCTGTATACTTGCAGTGATCCCAACAAGTACCCTGTCCAGAACCACCTTCCCGTAAGGTTTCTAGTCGAAATGGAAGTCAAATGACATAGGTTACTGTGCACTATGTTTGTGTGTACCTGAAAAATAATATTAGGGTGAGCTCAAAAGCTCAGTGGGCCCTTTCTACACATCATCAACATTATACAAACCGGCATTCAAAGCATTACAAGCACTTTCAAACATTAAGCGTTTCAGACATTTAATTATTTAGTTGTAATCGTAAGATCGAAAGAGATTCCACTGCTAGTATTCACTGTAATCCATGAGTGACTCACGGTACGCAATTTAGTTGTATCGTCATGATTTCTCAAGGTAAGCACTCAAGCTATATCATCATGACGTAACTCTCCAAGTTTGTGCCCTAAAGATACCATTCACGAGTTTCTCCAGGTATACAATCTAGCTATACCCTCAAGATTACTATCTAAGAAAGGGTAACACTATCCAGTAGTTACTAACTTGCAAAAACAACTCAGCTATTATCCAATAGCTATAGGATGGAAATACCCACGATGTGCCCAAACGGTGCGCAATCCTGCACTGTATGGAGAGGTACAGTGTGTCTGTAGTAACCCATCGCCTCAGTACATTTATTTTTAATAATCCTTAAGCTTATTTAGTTTCACAATCAATCATAATCATGCTAATATTATATAGGAACAAAATCAACAAAATAGAAATGAAAAGGGAAATATGAATGTAAACAAAAAAGCTAAGAAAACTCAATTAAAATTAGCATCGAAGTGCATCCATCCATTCAATCCAAAATCAAACAATAAATCATACCATACTACTAAGTCTAAAACTAAAAATCACCATGCTTTGAATCAAAATTTGTATAATATTAATGAGCAAGGAAATCTTCGCCCACCTGAGATCTTCTTGGATTTCCTTTACCTCTGTTTGTCACTAGGATTCATTCTAAAAATATAAATCTGCAATAAAATTCGTTATAGTAATTCTTTCTAGGTTCTTACTTCCTTTTCAAATTTTAATGAAATAAATTTCTAGCTAATAAGATGTTCAAGAATTTTCATAGCTTTTAAATAATTATTTCTAGCTAAACAAGGTTATTCCAACATCCTAATATTCACATCTAAGTATTACATAAATTAAAATTTTCAATCTCCAAATCTCTGCAACCCCCTGAACCTTGATATTTTTCATCATTCATATCAAAATAAAATATTTATAATCACAAATATTTCAAGTAAGTTTAGGTTTTTAGAAACCAAATCTCTTGGCCATAGGCTCCAAAATACCTTATTTCCTATTTTGGAGCTCTTCGATTAATTCAACCTGTTCTTGGCATGTCTAAGAATTTAATTAATTTATTCAAATACATAACAGTCTCAAAATTAAATGAAATAAGCCTTTATACCCTACAACCTTCAACTTCAATTCCAAAATCCTCTAAAATGAGGTTCTAAAAAATCCCATAACAATATAAAAGCATTTATAAATGGAATAGAATTTTAACTACCAAAAATCTAGTGATAAAAGATTTCCAAATACCCAACTCCTATATGTCTACTTTATTCTAAAATTGAATCTCTCCCATATTATTATTTTCATCAAACCCCAAATTAGAATTTCAATTTCCATTCACATCTATTCCAAAATAACCATCATTGTATATCATTACTTCTAAAAGAAATAGGTTTAGAGTATCAAACCTCCAGCTATCTTTCAAAAAGTTCCAATTTTTGCTTTGGAGATTCTTGAGTATTCAAACATGTTCTTTGTATGTCATATAATCCTAATAATTTATTCAAAACTAACTGTAGTCTCAAAATTAAAGAAAATATATTTTAATACCTTCCAAATTATTTAGGATTTTGTTCCAAAATCTTTCTAATGGAGCTTCAAGTCTCCAAATCTATTTCAATCCACAAATCATCGTTCAATCACTTCAAATCCATAATAAAATAGCTGATTTCTTCATTTAATAAAGAAATTTTGATTTACCTCATCCCAAATAGACCTATACTTCAAAACCCCTTTTGTTCCTCGCCAAAACAAGTTTCAATGCCCTAAATCTGTTGCAAATCCAAACATAGTATTTAATCTTTCAAAAAGACTAACACAAATCAGTTAAAGCATCCATTAGAGGACAAAATGAAGCTCACCATGTTCCAAATGATTTCGAATGTCAAAACCCTTGTCCCCTTCTTTGTATCCCGTTCTTCACTTTTCTATGCTCCAAAAATCTTCTCAAAATCCCTTAAACGAATAGCTGAAATTTTTATTTCTTTGTTAAAGCTTTTTATGCAAAAACCCCAATCTAGGGCATCATCCATGGATGTTTCTGTGCAAGAACGAAATCTAGGGCATCATTCTTCAAATCTAAGTTCAAAATCAGCATAGAGAGGGTTTGAAGATGCTTGAACACCTTTCGAACTCAAATGGTGCGACCATAGATAGCTGAAATGTGGTTTTGGACATTGAATAGTTCGGATCTGAGCTCAAAAACGTGATTCTTCTCTTGCTGTTCGTTCTTCTTCTCCTTTGTGCACAACAATTGCAAATTGCAGTCATTTCCTTCTTCTTCGTGCAAAAAACTGAAGAACGTAGCTCCCTTGTTCTTCGTTCCTCTTATTCATGAACCAGCAACACCTATGGATTTGTCTTCTTCACACCCCAAATCTCAATAGCCAACTAAGATTCGTCTTCTCTGTTTGCAAATCACAGCACAACAACTTAGTTTCATCTTCTTCGTCAAGCCCTAGAACGCACCGTTCTTCTTCTTCATGCGAGCAACACCCCGTAGCTTCTCTTCTCTGTTCTGCTTCTTCTTTGTCTGGCAGCAATTGCCGGTTTTGTTCTTCTTCAAACACCGATCGCCATCTCCCTTTGGTCTCTTCCTTTCTTTCGATCGTCACACAGAAACCGAACGCAAGCATGATCTGGATTCCTCTTTCCTTTGTTTTAATGTAGCTTCTGGGTTCTTCTTTGTTCTTTTTCAATCTTGCCCTAAAGCTTGAAGAGAAAGCTTTCATTTTCTTTTTCAATCGTCCCATATTTGATTTATTTCTCAAACCAATATTTGATTTATTTCTCAAACCATAGGTTTTATATACATTTAAATAAAATATGATTTTAATTCATTTACTCCTTAATTAAATAATTTTATATTTTTTTGTTGTTGATGTGCATACGTTCGTAAAATTTCGGGATACTACAAACTGTCCTTCTTAAATGAAATTTCGTCCTCAAAATTTGAATCAAGTTAATACCCAAATGGTATGTTCCACAATTTCTAGAATATATCACCCCTTTAGTTTACTCACTAAGTATGTAGATCGAATAAATAAGAAGTAACTACCTTGTTAGTTGATCTACAATTTCCAATGGATCATTTCACTTCCGCTGCGCCACACTAACCCTACATAGAGGATCTGGCTGAAAACTCTATTCCTCATATTCATGAATACAACTGATGCATTTATCAACCCACACTAGATTAAATGATGTGAGTTTGTTGCTTCTTTAAAAGCATTCCCTGAGAATCAATTTATATTTTCTCGAGTCTTTCACGTAGCTGAGTAGTTCCATGGGTTTCTGAATTGATGCAGCTTAATTGTTTCCTAGTGTTCCATGATGATCACCACCCTTTTTGCTCTAGGAATCATGTCTTTAATTGTCATTGGTGATTTTTGGAATAATGAGCATCCTATTCTCAGTGGCAAGATTTTGAATGTAGCCTTCTTTTCGAGTTAACGCTAAGAAAAACTATGAGTTCACGAACATTGGCGTAATTGAATATTGGAACTGTAATATTCTAGCCTAGGTATCGTATGCGACAACTATGACATTCTAGTGAGTCTAAGGCTATACTAGTGGCTACACCTGTGGCTGCATTGGTACTAGCGGCTGTGGTGCTACTAGTAACTACAGGATTCTCACTACCTGCTCTACCATTCTCGGTGATGATCTCTGGGGTCCACATCACCCGTGTTGATGCCTCTGCCACTGGCATGCTCTCATCTCTAGGCTCTAGTTCATCACTGGTTTCTCCTTTGACTACAGTGCTACTAGGTTCTTCCCTTATGCTCGACCTCGTCGACAATTCAAAATACTTTCATATCCAATAATTTAATCTTACTGAAATGGGAAATTTTAATTACCAAATCAAATCAAGCTTTATTTCCAAAACTTTGGATACTGAGACTTATGATAATAATTATTTCTTCCTAACCACCTATACCCTTTAGCATTTACTTGCCACTGTGACTCTAGGTGCATTGTCTCTAAGTTCTCGATTTGTCTCAGTGGTCAAAGAGTTTATGCTTCAAAGTCGGCAACATTTCATTTGTTTTCAGGTATAGGAGTTCGAATAATACTCAAAATAATTATACTACATATATTATAAACAATCACCCAACAAATAAACAAACAATACATACTGGAATAACGAAACCCCAAGCTTCCATCTATACTTCCAGGTCTAGGCACCCTATCCTACCCTCGCCTTTCCACACAGACTTTCACCCAGAATTACATTACACCCATTACAATGGCGCAAGTGTCTCAATCTCCAAGGTTGACACAAGACCCACCATGTTGGACCGCCCTATCCCAGTACAACTCAATGCGTACAAGTTCAGCCAAAGAAACTGATCACTCACCAAACATGGTCCGTCATTCTTTGAATCGAGTATTCCTCCATATTCCTAAATCTCTATATGCCCCATCCTACATAGAGACTAAAAATACAGGATCCTCCCAAACTGAAACCTGACCAAACAAGTGTGCATTCATACAAAGTTTCTGTCTATAATCTACATTCTAAAAGATTTTATTTTATTTATGATCCACTGTGCTTTCTAAGCAACAGCTGGTCTTTACCTAAACCTTTGGCCTAATACTCAACTCAATCCCATTTCTATGTAATACCATAGTTCTTGAATCGGACCTTTTTCTCAAGTAGGGATCAACCTTCTAGGACCTTTAATTAGAGTAGAGGTCAAACCTTTTGGGGACACCTCCTAAAGAAATGGCACCAACCCTCAGGAATTTCTCTATAGGGTCAACCCATAGAGGCACATATTCCAAAGAAAAGCACCAACCTCAGGGACACCTCTATAGGGAGTAAACTATTAGGGATACTCTTCTCATAGAAGGATCTCAACCTTAGGGACTTTTACCCCAAGAAGAGGTCAACTATTGGGGATACCTCTCAATATTCAAGTCACACCTACAAAAAGTAACTCAGGCACTCTAGCATCACCAAAGCCTTTTCTAAACCTCTAGTCACCTATTTTTTTTTTCTATCCATTTTTATACAATTTTTCAACATGATACCATCATTCTCAAGTGTCAAACCTTTCCTTAGGAGTAATCAACCTTTTAGGACCTTTAGTCAATACAAAGGTCAACCTTCGGGAACATTCTTCCGTAAAAGAAGATTAACCACGATCCGCCCCTCAGAGACCTTTATGCAAAGAGAAGGTCAACTATTAGGGACAACTACCTGAATAGCAATCACCCTTTTAGGACCTCAAATTAGAGAGAAGTCTGACCTTCAAGTGCATTCTTCCGAAGAAGAAGATCAAACCTTCAAGGACCTCTACCTAGAGAAGAGGTCAAACTTTTAGGGATAATCACCCGCACTTGGTCACACCTTGAGTACATTGGTATCACTTAGATCTTCTCTAGACTTCTAGCCCTTGCACTACTTTTCAAAATCCTATTCAAAAATTCATTTCCAATAAAAATCAAATTTGATGAAATCCATTTCTAGTGAAAATAAAAATCTGGTGAAATTACATTTTAGTGAAAATTAGCTCATTCCTTTCAAAATCCTATGGTATCTAGATTGATTCTGGGGATAGTGCTATCTAGCTTGTTACCCTCCATCTGGATGTGACTCAATTAAGAATCCATTATAGCCTAAGGCTCTCCAGCCGAGGCTCAGATTTCCCAAAGAGTCAGGGTAACAATTCTTTAATGCCCAAGGCTCTACAACCATAGCTCTGACACTACTTTGGTATCAAACTAGATCTTTTCCCAATGAGCTACTAACAAAGCTCTGATACCACTTTGTGACACCCCGGTTTCAGGTCCAGATTTTTTGGTACATGATCATCGAGTAGCCCTTTCCCGAAATTGAGTTGTCAACTTTGAAATCAATCTCACTTCACCGACTCTCTAGAATTTCTCAAAATTCATGAAGATTTATCAGATGAATTATAAAAATAGTTTTGTCAATGAAGTATTTAGAACAAAACTCAAAACCATTTCATCTGAAATATAAGTAATCGATAATGTGAAATAATCAGAGTAAACCCACAGCGGATAAAATCATAAAAAATGTCTTACGTTAGCCTAACCGACTAAAATCCAAAATCATGACAAATATATGTAAAAACAATTAAATGAAGATCAAGAAAGGTTATTGCCCCATTCAATTACAATATAACAAAAAGAAATAACCCATAATACAAAAGCTAAAGGCACCTTGTCCAGAACCACCTTTCCGTAAGGTTTCCAGTCAAAATTGAAGTCTCATGACGTAGGTCACTATACACTATGTTCATGTTTACCTGAAAAATAATATTAGGGTGAGCTTGAAAGTTCAGCGAGTCCTTCCTACATATCATCAACATTATACAAACCAGCATTCAAAGCATTATAAGCACTATCAAACATAAAGAATTTTAGACATTTAATTATTTAGTTGTAATCTTAAGACCGAAAGAGATTCCACTCCCAGTATTCCTGTAATCCATGAGTAACTCCCGGTATGCAATCCATCTGTGTCGTCATGATTTCTCCAGGTAAGCTGTCTAGCTACACCATCATCATGTAACTCTCTTGATATGTGCGCTAAAGATACCAATCACGAGTTTCTCCAGGTATACAATCCAGCTATACCCTTAGGATTATTGTCTAAGAAAGGGTAACACTATCCAGTAGTTACCAACTTCCAAAAACAACTCAACTGTTATCCAACAGTTATAGGGTGAAAATACCCACGATGTGCCCAGATGGTGCGCAATCCTACACTGTATGGACAGGTACAGTGTGTCTAAAGCAACCCATATCCACGTTTATTTTTAATAATCCTTAATCTTATTTAGTTTCACAATCAATCATAGTCATGCCAATATTATATAGGAACAGAATCAACAAAATAGAAATGAAAAATGAAATATGAATATAAATGAACAAGCTAAGAAAACTCGATTAAAATCGACATCAAAGTGCATCCATCCATTCAATCCAAAATCAAACAATAAATCATATCCTACTGCTAAGTCTTAAACTAACAATCACTATGTTTTGAATCAAAATTTGTATAATATTAATGAACAAGGAAATCCTGCCCACTTGAGATCTTCTCAAATTTCCTTTACCTCCATTTGTCACTAGGATTCATTCTAAAAATATAAATCTGCAATAAAATTTATTATAGCAACTCTTTCTAGGTTCGAACTTCCTTTTCAAATTTAAATAAAATAAATTTCCAGCTAATAAGACATTCAAGAATTTTTCATAGCTTTTAAATAATTATTTCTAGCTAAATAAGGTTATTCCAACATTCTAATATTCACATCTAAGTATTACATAAATTAAATTTTTCAATCTCCGAATCTCCACAACTCCTTCAACTTCGATATTTTCCCATCATTCATTCACATCCATATTAAAACAGAATATTTATAATCACAAATAAGTATTTCAAGTAGGTTTAGGTTTTTAGAAACCAAACCTCTTGGCCATAGGCTCCAAAATGCCTTATTTCCTATTCTAGAGCTCTTCGATTAAATTAACTTGTTCTTGGCATGTCTAAGAATTTAATTAATTTATTCAAATCCATAACAGTCTCAAAATTAAATGAAATAAACCTTTATACCCTACAACCTTCAACTTCAATCCAAAATTCTCTAAAATGAGGTTCTAAACACCAAAATTCCATAACAATATAAAAGCATCCATAAATGGAAAAGAATTTTAACTACCAAAAATCTTGTGATAAAAGATTTCCAAATACCCAACTCCTATATGTCTACTTCATTCTAAAATAGAATCTCTCCCATATTATTATTTTCATCAAACCCTAAATCAGAATTTCAATTTTCATTCACATCTATTCCAAAATAACCATCATCGTATATCATTACTTTTAAAAAAAATAGGTTTAGAATATCAAACCTCTAGCTATCATTCAAAAACTTCCACTTTTTGCTCTGGAGATTCTCGAGTATTCAAACCTATTCTTTGTATGTCATGTAACCCAAATAATTATTCAAAACTAACTGTAGTCTCAAAATTAAAGAAAATATATTTTTATACCTTCCAAATTATAGGATTTTTCTCCAAAACCTTTCCAACGGAGCTTCAAGTCTCCAGATATGTTTCAATCTACAAATCACCATTCAATCACTTCAATTCCGTAATAAAACAACTGATTACTTCATTTAATAAATAATTTTGGATTTATCTCATCTCAAACAGACCTATATGTTAAAACCCCTTTTATTCCTCGCCGAAACAAGTTTCACTGCCCTAAATTTGTTGCAAATCCAAACATAGTATTCAATCTCTCATAAACACTAACCCAAATCAGTTAAAACATACACTAGAGGGCAAAACAAAGCTCGCCATGTTCCAAACGATTTCGAACATCAAAACCCTCGAACCCCTTCTTCGTAGCTCGTTCTTCACTTTTCTATGCTCCAAAATCCCTCAAACGAACAACTAAAATTTTTATTTCTTTGTTGAAACTTTTCTATGAAAAAACCCCAATCTAGGATATCATCCTGTTTCTGTGCAAGAACGAAATCTAAGGCATCGTTCCTCAAATCTTAGTTCGAAATCTGCATAGAGAGGTTTTGAAGATGCTTGAACCCTTTTCAAACTTAGATGGTGCGAACATAGATAGCTGAAACGTGGTTTTGGACATTGAATAATTCAGATATGAGCTCAAAAACATGATTCCTCTCTTGTTGTTCTTTCTTCTTCTCCTTCGTGCACAACAACTACAGATCGCAGTCATCTCCTTCTTTTTCGCGTAGAACTAAAGAAAGCAGCTCCCATGTTCTTTGTTCCTCTTCTTCACGGACAAGCAGCAACTATGGATTTGTCTTCTTCACGCCCCAAATCTCAAAAGCCAGCTGTGATTCGTCTTCTCTATCGCAAATCATAGCACAGCAACTGTGGTTTCATCTTCTTTGTCAAGCCCTAGAATGCTTTAGCTCGTTCTTCTTCTTCGCGCGAGCAACACCCCGCAGCTTCTCTTCTATGTTCTTTTTCTTCTTCATCCGGCAGCAGCAGCAACAACCAACAGTTCTTCCTCAAACACCGATTGTTGCCCCCCTTTTTTCTCGCCCTTCTTCAATCATCACGTCGAAACCCAACGCAAGCATGATCTAGATTCTTCTTTCCCCTGTTTTAACGTAGCTTCTGGGTTCTTTTTTCTTTTCTTTCAATTTTTCCCTAAAGCTTTGAAGAGCAAGCTTTCGTTTCCTCTTTCAATCATCTTATACTAGATTTATTTCTCAAATCAATATTTGATTTTAATCAACCAATATTTAATTTTATTTCTTAAACTATAGGTTATCCATACATTTAAATAAAATATAATTTTAATTCATTTTTTTCTTGATTAATTAATTTTATATCTTTTTGTTGTTGACGTGCACGCATTCATAAAATTTCAGAGTATTTAATTAACTACTTCAAACCACATCAAATAAGGATTTTTTTTCCATGTTCTAAATCACACCTTATATTATTTCCTTGTGTTGGTCTTTTGTACATGCAAAAGGTTACCCTAAACTAGGGTTTTTAGATATTATACATTAGAGTTATACCCTTCAACCTCTCCTTTCTCATTAACCAATTTAAGCTTTCTTTTTCTTGTTATTTTGAACATCTTGGGACTGCAACATCAAAGAAGTATTTGAGTCGGAAGGATGATACTTGATCCTCAAGTTGAGCATAGTATGTAGACATAGTGTAGGGTTTCAATGTGGTTCTCCCTAGTTTATTTGGTTTGTGGAGGGGGTTGCTTGAGGTTTTTCTTCTTGGGGTTCTTGGCTGCACCTTTTGGACATTTTATAGTGATTTTTTCTTTGCTTATTTCTTGGTCTAAATGTGAGCAAGAGTTGAGGAAAGAAGATGGGTTAACAGCTAGGGTGATGGCGAGAAAACATGGAGAGAGGTTATATGTAGTTGGTGTTTTTTATGATTTTCAATCATGGTTTCTAGTGTTATGTTAGGATGTCATAAGGGCAGAAAAATGATAGAGGTGATTTGAGATGTTTCTACAAGTTCCATGAATGAAAAATGACGAAGGGAAGAAGATTAATGAAGAAAGGGCAAGGAGAAAGAAGTATCATGGCGGTTTTAGGAGGTAAGTATGAGTGGTTTGAGAGTGTTTTCTTACCTTGTTCTTGTTGGTTAACCTTGGGGTGTAAATGGAGGAGATGGTGGAAAAGAGTGGCCAGCCAAGAAGTGCACAAAAATGGAGAATGATGGAATGACGACTAGGGTGTGATCACTCTCAAAAATTGGCACCTTATTTTATTTTGGTTGGATCTTTTAGAATATAATAAGCATTAGTAGTCTATTCTTCTTTGAAAACCTTTGAATTCTAAATTTTTCTCTTACCATAGCTAGACTGTCCCATATCGTTATAAATGTGAGAGAATTTCTCTTATTTTATTACCTCATTAATATCTTCATTAAACCCCAATATATCATAAAATGGTAAGTAATATTCGAATTTGAATTTTGAATTTTTGCATTATTTCTTCTTATTGATCGTCCCATATTCTCTTGAATGTGGGAAATTTTTTATTAATTGCTAATTAATTAACATGATCTGATATTTTATGGTATGAATTTGAACTAAAAATTTAAATTTTGGATTTGAAATTTTGAGTTTTATTTATGACACCAATTTTTAAATCAATAATTCGATGATCTTTTGGTGCAACTTAAATTCTATAAAAATACTGCTAAAATATGCCACTTGTCTACATTAGTTATAAATAAATTATTAATACTACTATTAATCTTACACTTTTTAATTTTATTTAATTATTAACTTGGCCATTTATGATTATTTTTGTATAAATATTATTATTTACATTAAAAAATAGTCTATGGTGGGTTGAACTCCAGACCAACCTATTATTAACATACTATTCTAACCAACTAGGCTAGTAAGTCACTCTTATCCCTAAAATGTTTAATTTTATTTTCGGGTCTTTGGGCTCAAATTCTAGGTTTATGTTGCCTAAGAAATTTTAACTGTTGATTTTCGTAGTTATTATTTATTTATTTTATTTATAAAAATTATTTTAGTATGTACTTGAATTATTACTTATTTCAAAAGTTTTTAGAATTTTTTGAGTATTACGCTCATGACATTGCAAACTCATGCTTGCCAGGAAGATGCTAACCTTTATCTTAGAGAGGTTAAAAGATGTCACAATATATATTAGCACTACCACTGAGCTAGTGAAAAGATCAGTTCTGACATATTCGTTGTCAAGTCTCCTTCCCTAAGCCGAAGGATGACCCAACCAATACAGTAACTCAACGAATTCACTCATCGAGTCAAATTTATTCAATCACTATTAAGCCTTTCAAACTACAACCAAAGTGACATCAGAGTAATTTTAAGGAGTTTATCAAGTGAAGTGTGAAAGTAAACAAAACGTTACAGTTAAATCCATGAGCAACTACTGTCATTTCATATATAATAGAAGTTTGGTATTATAGAATACATATTGTCATGTTTCAAACAGATACCATTTGACCATTAATTTTCATATACACAATTGACTAGCCTAACAAAATCAAGAAAAAGGAAGGGAACCACCAAAATAGTGCATGTATGCATGAATAGTAATGATGAAACAATGCTTTCAGACGTGACATGTAGTAAAAACAATTATAATGTGACACCCCTGCCTTAGGTCTGGACTCTCTAGAATGAATCATCAGGTAACTTTCCCTTGAAGTCAGAGTAGTTAAATTTCCTCTTCTTCGTTGTTCCCTGTTTTTACCTGTATGCAGTTGAGATCCATGCATGATGCAACAATTTAAATAGAATAATGCAATGGAAGACATTTCAATAATTGAAAATGAAATATCTTGTATATGATTCAAAATATGGAAGTCCTGTTCAAAGTCCAAAGTACAAAAAATAAAAGGTAGAGATATAAACAAAAATAGCTATCCACCCTGTTTAATAATTACATCAATATACATGCCAAAACAAAACAAAGTTGACCTCCCAGAGTTTCTTCATGCAAAGCTTTAAGACCTATGAAATCAATGTATTTGACTTCCGTGGGTACTGAAAAATATAAGTAAGTGAGCTCGAAAGCCCAGTGGGTCATTCTTAAATATCACAAGCATTATAAAGATTAAATCCAAAAAATGCAATCACTTTCAAAACATTAGTTGTTTCATATAATAGATTGGTTTGTTGTAACGTAAGTCCGAAGGAGATATTTTCCTTGTAATCCCCAGGGGTTCCAGAATGCCATGATACACTAGGCTCAGCCATATCTCCCAATTAGGTATACGCTACAATTCCCCAGCCATACACAATAAACCCATCAATTCTAATTGTGTTAAGTTTCAAGTACTCTGCACAGTCATACTTGGGGCCCTTTAATCCATCATCAATCAATCATCAATCAATAACATAGACAACCTTATAGGTACACTGCACAGCCATACCTATTGCATTCAGGTATGCTAAGCTCAGCCATACCCTTGGAATCCACTATCTCAAGAACAAATAATACTAAACAGTCATTATTCCTTTTCAAGAACTCTTAAACAGTGTTCGAGTGGGGCTACCTACGATTCGCCTCCAGCTGTTCACTGTAGGGATACTACAATGTACTTGGTGGCTACATACATCGCATCCACAATTGTATTCTTAAAATCATTTATCTTCCTTTAAGTTCTCAATCAAACAAGTCATGCCATGCAACATACTATTCACAATGGTAGCATTCATAGCTGTGTGGAAAATGGAGATGAAATCCATGAAATGCATTAAAAGCAATTAATCCGGCACCAAGTATCTTTATTCAATTCAATCAAGCCAACAAAAATCAGAATATGCATATAAGAGATCCTAACACTGCCAAACAATCATGTTTCAGATTAAAATCTAAATAATACAAGTAAGCAAGGAAATCTCACCCAGCTGAGATTTTCTCGGATTATCTTTGCTTCCGTTCATTGCTAGGATTCATTCCAAAAATATAAATCTGCAATAAAAATCATTATAGTACATCTTTCTAGGTTCCTACTTTCTTTCCAAATTTAAATAAAATAATTTTCAGTTAATAAGACATTCAAGAACTTCCTTAGCTTTTTAAATAATTATTTCTATCCAAACAAGATCATTCCAAGATTCTAATATTCGCATCTAAGTATTAAATAAATTTAATTTTTGATCTCCGAATCTCCACACCCCCTGAACTTTGATATTTTTTCATCATTCATTCACATCCATATCAAAATGACCATCATCATATATCATTACTTCTAAAAGAAACAGGTTTAGAGTATCAAACCTCCAACTATCGTTCTAAAACTTCCAATTTTAGCTCTGGAGATTTTTGAGTATTCAAACCTATTCTTTGTATACCAGATAATCTAAATAATTCATTCAAAACTAGGTGTAGTCTCAAAATTAAAGAAAACATATTTTTATACCTTCCAATTATTTAGGATTTTGCTCCAAAAACTTTCCAATGGAGCTTCAAGTCTCCAGATCTATTTCAATCCGCAAAATAATTTCTAATCATTCAAAAACTAGTAATAGAACTATTTAAATCTATATTTAGGGAAGAAAATTGAGCTTTATACCTTCCTACTCTAAAAATCCCTTTTAAAACTCCCCCAACTGAGGTCCAACTCTCTTGGATCTGTTTTAATTCACAAATCACCATTCAGTCACTTCTAATCCATAATAGAACAGCTAATTTCTTCATTTAATAAAGAAATTTGGATTTACCTCATCCCATCCCAAATGATCTATATGTCAAAACCCCTCTTCAAAATGAACTTTTGATGCCCTATATGTGCTCTAATGGCTACGTGCACAGAACACGAACCAAATCTGGTTGTGTGTTTTCTTCTTCTTCTTATCTTCCTTCATCTTTTTCGGTGTTCTTCTTCACACAACACACCCATAGAATGCAGCTGCAGCTGCATTCCTCTCTCAACAACGCCCAACAGCAACACACACAGCTGGGTTTTTTTCCTCTTGGTTTCAGTCTGCCAAATCGCAACAGCTACGTTTCTTCTTCTCTATTTGTGATTCACAGCCAGCAACCTTCATCTTCTTCTTTCTCTTCTTCGTCACGTCCTAGAACGCACACACACACCAGCTTCTTCGTTCTTCTTTCTCCTTCGCACCAAATTGCACCAGCTAGGGCTTCTCTTATTCTACACCATGTGATCCAAACGGACCAGCAAGATTTGGATTCTTCTTCTTCATGCACGGCTTCTCCGTTTCAATCCAAACACAGCAAGATCTAGATTTTTTTTGCCCTCCTCGCCAAATCCCTTTTCTTCTCTCTTTTGTGCATGAAGATGAAGCACAACAAGCTTCTTCTTCTTCTTCTTTTTTTTCAATCAACCAATATTTGATTTAGTTCTCAAACCCATATTTGATTTTAATCCACCAATATTTCAATCAACCAATATTTGATTTTATTTCTCAAACCATAGGTTATGCATTCATTTAAATAAAATATGATTTTAATTCATTTATTTCTTGATTAATTGATTTTATATTTTTGTTGTCGACGTGTGCGCATGAGAGTGAATTCTATTAATTTTCTTTTTGGTGCCTCTTGCATCTTCATACCCACGCAAGCATCTTATTATTTTTATTTTTATTTTTTATTTTTGTTTTTGATTACTAATATTTCGCAAACCTCGTGTCTACATATATTATTTTTACTATTACTTCTTCTCAAACATATCTTTCATTTTATATTTTTAACCCAAAGTTTACATCACATATAATGAATAAAACATTTATTTAATTTCTTGATAGATTATTTTTTATTTTTATTTTGAATTGCGATGTATACGCATGTGTGAGGTTTCGGGGTATTACATATAACTAATGCAACAATTAAAGAGGAATAGTTTGAATACATGTTAGTTGAAAACTGTTTCTAGACTAGGGTTCAAATCATCAAATCTAACCCTATGTTCATCGCTTGAGTGGGTCATGAGTCATGCGTACTAGCCACTCAAGCAGCTCATGAGCTAGGCATATTCCTCGAATACCCTAAACTTACACTCAGTCCTCATGTATAATTACTCGAGTGAGTCAAAAGCTAGGCGCACTGATCATATGCTCTAACCCTACGCTCAAACCTTGAGTTTAATTTCAATCACATCACATACCTTGACCCCACGCTTGGACCTCGAGCCTATGATCTCATTATTGGTATACATCTATATATACTTCAAAACCAATTTGATGTAACTCAAATCAGATAAAACCATTCAACCGATGTCATTTCACTCATGCTTGGTGCAAGGAATGCAAGTTAAAGTATGTAATACCCCAAAATTTGAACAAGAATTTGATAAATGAAATAAAATAATTTGAGTACAGTAAACTATGAGAAATTCATAGAAAACATGGTGCCAAAGAAGTATGATTCAATCTATGAAAAGGTTTGCAAACTAGAACGAAAAACAAAACCGTGCATAGGGATTTCCCACAGGTTACTGCGGTAATAGAATCCACTACCATGGTAGTGTTTCAAATGCCCAGAAAAATGAACAAAAACACGAGTGTTCTAGTTATCGCAGTAATACGTTCCCCTACAATGGTAATGTGCTTAAAATAGGTGCAAAATGATTTTTGAGAAGTTTCTAAATGACCGTGAGAAGCTTCTAACATGAAGGAAACTTTTAAAATGATTACTTACTAATATTTGTGAGTGGAAAACAAGTAAAATATAGAGTTAGAAAGGTTTCCACAATGAAAACAACTCAAAACTTCCTAAACCCTGTCAACTGAACTCTATATAAACCCAAGCTTGAGCACTCATTCTCATCACTCAAGCAAGTCATTTTCTTCTTCCTCTCTTGGCCTCTCTTCTAAACACCCTTTCGTTCCCTAGATGTTCAACAAAGCAACTAGAGTAGTAGAAGGAGGAAAACCAAAGTTCTGCACAGAAACTGTTGTTGGGCAAATGTTTTGAGTAACTGGAGGATTCAACGAATCAACAAAGGTATAATGATCATATCTCAACCCCGAATACTTGTTTCTTGGTTTAGGAGTCGAACTAGGAGAATGCCAAGGGCATAGGAGAACAAAGAATGAGTAGAACATACCTAGAAATCCATTTTCCATGTAGATTACCGCAGTATTAATCATGGTTACTGCAGTAGTGTCGTCATTTTCACCCTATTTCTAGGAAAATTCAATTTGACTATTGTGGTAGCCTACCACGATAATATAACTATTTTATGAAAACAACCTTTGATCACCGTGGTATGCTACAGTGGTAATGCGACCAAGTTTCACCTAGACCCACTAGTTACTACGGTATCCTATCGCGGTAATGCTTCTGCAATTCTTGGTTTTACCCCTGCGATTTGCTTATCGCGGTAACCCCTATTCCTAACCTCGTGCACAAACCCAATACCATAATTAGGCTCATTTAGGGTGATATTCTTGCATATTATAGGCCATATATGGTAAAGGACCATTAGAATATGATTCAAAAAGATTAGAAATACCATGACCATCAAGCATAACCTGTTGAATTTATATTTTCAAGGTTGAAGACTCAAGAAGGCTTGGAATATAAGTACAAAGACTAAGAAGGAACTAAGGCATAAAAGTGGAGATGACTTCTGAGTTTTACTTTATTATTTTGATCTGAATAGGGCTTGTATGTGTGAATATGCTTTGAATATTCATACTTTATTTGAATTGACTATACATGTCATGACTAGAATATGCATGCTTAGAACTACATAGATAATGATGCATGACATATAATGATATGATATATGCTATAACATTCCTATGATGTTTACTATGCTCACATGTTTAGTTCATAATATGAATATCTGATTGATTGGTTTAAAGAGAGATTAATAAATAATTGAACCACGTACCGATGCAGTATTCCACAAGGGACTACTGTGAGTGTTTTCAAGAATGAAATGATGGGATTGTCCCTAGTTTACTAGAACAGAACAATGGGTCAGACCTTAGTTCTACGATAACGAGTAAAACCCTATATCCATTGAAAGTTGGCATAAAGAATTGCTCTTCCCTTTCGGTTGATGTAAATGGAACACACAGAGGTTAACCCCTTTTGGTCTTAATGTTAACTCTAAACAAGTAATTATGTGAATCACCTAATCTATGAAAGTGTGTGACATGTATATTTTATTTGATTAAAATAATAACTTAAATATTTAGGATGATCCATTGGGCTTTTAAGCTCACTCCTTTTTCTAAGATTTCAGGAAACTGAAGACTGAGGCTACATGGACTATGTTGCTTTCAAACTTTTCTTTATTGTTTAAGTCGGACATGCTAACCCTAATTTCCTTCCTTTGTTAAAGTTTTTTTGTTTAAATCAATGTAATAAACTTGAAGGTTTTGTATTCTTGATTTATTGATTTTTTTTTTCAAATAAATTATATTGATTTATTTCAATTGTACATGTATTTTTATGAAACTTCTATGAGTTAAGTACTCAGGTTCACAGGGATTTGGAACATCGAAAATGAAAGAAATAATGTGATGTTCCCACCTCTTGTGTGGCCCAAGGAAAAGAAATATCTAACATACTTGCGCATGAGGTAAACGTGCTAGATCATCGTTGGTTCGATCGGACACAATTTGGGGACACCAAGGGGATGCGGGGTGTTACAAAGTAACACCTGAATTAAATTACTCACTTCAGGTCCTACGTACCAATGTCTCGTTAACACTCAGCCTAGCCTCGCAATATGTGCTCAAATCTGTGTTATTTAAACCTAATTTCAGTTTCTTTGTGAAATGTGGCTTAATTTTAGTTTTTCTATCTCAAAATTGTAGAGTTCTTCATGGTTTATTATTTACTCAGGTTCCTTGCTATTATTTTTCACATTGTTTGATCAACATGGTTTAATTCACGTTATTTAAATTTATATTGCAATATTTTAAAAGACTTATTTACAACTTAAAAACTATACCTAACATTCAACCATGTTATTACAATGTACAATAAGTGAAGAGTATTTTCTTTTCTTTTCTTTTTTTTCTTTTTTTATGCTTTAATTGTAATGGTTTTTTTTTATTTTTCTTTGATCATACTGTGTTAATACACATGTTGAAATGCCATGTCAACTTAGAAACTTAGATATTTTAAGTAAATATAAAAAGTTATTTTCATAAAAATAATAAAACTATTTTTATATAGTAATGATATATTTTTCTTAAAAGTAATGAATTTTTTTACTGAATAAAAATAAAATTCTATTTCCATTAAGGTGAAATTAAGCGCCAGTAATGTTACTAAGTTGAAAGTCTAAAGAATAATCAATGTAAATCTCAAAAACTACAACAATTTTATTTTTTTATTAATTTGTTTCAAATGAGACAAACTTGTTTTTATTTCAAAAGAAAAAACCCCTAATCTTCCATTCTTCCATTATTAAGATCATGTAAAATAAATATAATGTTGGAATTAATAAGATACAACAAATTATTTTTTAGAACAAGGAGTTAAGATTTTTGAACAAGGAATTCAGATTTTTTGTGTTTTTTGTTTTTTTGTTTTTTTTGTTTTTTTTTTTTGTGTTTTCAGTCTTCTTTTTAATCTAGTTTTCTTTTCTATTCTTCACTTTCTTGAATGGAACGAAGACTTATTTGAAATATGGAAAACGTAAATCTTTTTAACGGAACAAGAATACAAACGAAAACAACCACTTATTTGGAAAGATTAACCCACATCTTTTGATCAAATGGAAGAAAAAGTAAACAATTTGAACAAGATGAGGGACAATATAAACAACCAGTGAAAGAACAAGAAATGTGATATCTTCTAACAATGAGATGCAAGATTAGCTCATTGTGTTGCAAATAAGGTCTGGTGCTACAAATGTTGTCGCAAAATAAGACAGAGAGAGATGCAGGAGTTGTTACAGGTAGGGATATGTTCCTACGAGATTTTGTGAGCCTCGTCGCTGGGTTTCAAGCTTGCAAGCGCCATTGCAAGACAATACCAGTGAGTTCTGAGCATCAATGGGGTTTGCATTGCAAACGATGCTGCAGATTAGGACGAAGATATATAGAAAAAAATCGTTGATGGATTTCTACTTGTGAGATTGTAAATGTTCTTGATGGGTTTGACGTTGCAAATGCTATTGCAGATTAGGGCAAAGTGAGATGTGATAATGTCACTGCAAGTAGGGATTTCTACTATAGTGACGATTTGAAGAAGCGTTGTCAATGGGTTTCAAGCCTGCAAGCACCACTGCAAGACGATCATTACAGATTTATACCAATGAGTTTTGAGCATTGACGGAGTTTGCATTGCAAATGAGGCTGTAGATTAGGACAAAGATAGATTGAAGAACATCGTTGAGAGATTTCTACCTGTGAGATTGATGACAATCCTTGATGGGTTTGGTGTTGCAAACGTTGCTGCAAATTAGGGCGAAGAGAGATGCTATAATGTTGCTACAGTTAGGGATTTCTACTTTGAAGATTGTGAGCGTAAGAGTTGTCAATGGGGAAGTCAAACATGGTAGCCACAACACAGAGTCGAGAGGATTTGTTAGCTATTGAGAGTGAATGGGTTCGAGTGCGAAAGAGTGGGTCATGATGGAAGATATAACGAAGAGGATTTGTAAAATAGTGAAAACCCATTGCATCGTGGAAACTCCAAATTTTGGGCACTGAGTTCTCCTGCTTTCGTGCATTGTATGGCTATAGTTGTTTTTGTAGTTAAACATCCTTAGTCGTACCAAATACTAGACTAATCAACTACATATAATTTTTCATTGTTAAAATAAATTTTGATTTATAGAATTTATATTTTATTATATTATATTTTTTTATTGTTACTATTAGAGATAAAAAATTCATAGCTAAATTATGTATTTATAAATAAAAAAATTTTCATTGCTATAATTTTATTACTAAAAAAAATTCTTTGTTAAACGTTTCATTTTTACTGTAAAAAAATTAATTTAAGTTTAATTATAAGGTAATAATTTCAAATTGATTTTACTAAATTTTGTTTAAAATGTAATTAGTTACTTTTTAAAAAACACATAGTTATATATTATAAATTTTATAATTAAATATGTATTACCTTTAATCTTTTAAGAATTAACATGTTTATGCATTCTATGCAATTAAAAATTTTCATGATAGTAAATTAAAAAGTAATAATTATTTTTTACAATTAATAATTAATTTTACGAGGCCCCTTCCTTAGGCCGAGAGGGCGGCCCAACCGGCACAGTGACTCGACAAACTCACTCACCATGTCATGTTCGCTCAACCACTATTAAGCCTCTCAAACTTCAACAACAAGTGACATCAGAATGATTAAAAGACTCAAAAGCGAAAGTAAGCAAATATACAAAGAGTGATTATCATATTACATATTACCTTGTCCAAAATACACATTTGACCATATATATACATGCACAAGAATGATCAGCCTCAAACAAAAAAAAAACCCAAAAAAGGGAAAAGGGAGTCGTCAGGGGACTAGGCAATCACCACGCCTTTCCCTCTGTCAACTACCGTAGAACCTAAAATGTTAGTAGAGTAGGGAACCTAAGAGTCAACATGGCTCAGTGAAAGTAAGAGCAGCATGTTATCCATAACCAACATTCCAAAACAGTGCATGTATGCATGAATAGTAAAATGATATAGTGCTTGAATGCATGACATAGTATAAAAGTAGTTATAAACGATGCAACGACTATAAAAGAACATTTCAAATATATGCTGATTAAAATTATATCTAGGCCTGGGTCTTAAGTCAACAAACCCAACCCTATGGTCATCACTCGAGCGGGTTGTAAGTCAGGTGTACCGACCACTCAAGTAGGTCGTAAGCTAGGCGTATTCCTCGAATAGCCTAACCCCATGCTCGGTCTTCGAGTGTCGTCACTCGAGTGAGTCAGAAGCTAGACACATTGATCATGTACCCTAACCCTGCACTTGGACCTCGAGTTTAATCTCAATCACATTGCATACCCTGACCCCGCACTCGGTCCTCGAGCTTATGGTCTCATTATCCATGTACATCTACATATTTCAAAACCAATTCGATGTATCTTAATCACATGAAACCATTTAAACTATGTCATTTCACACATGTTTAATGCAAGGAATACAAGTTACAGTAAACACCTGAATCAAACTACTCACCTTGGGTCCCACGCACCAATGTCCTTTCGACAACTGGCCTAGTCCAACAGTGTACACTTGAATCTACATTGTTTAAACTCAATTTTAGTTCTTTTTAGAATGTTTCACTGTCCCTAATCGGCCTTGATCGACCCAAATTCGATTTGGTCAAATTTGATAAATTGGTCAAACTCGGTCAACTGGTCAAGCTTGGTCCAAATTGGTCAACATAGTCAATTTTGGTCACCTTGGTCAATTTGGGTCAAATTGAGCTAAATTAGGTCAAAATTGGGCCAATTAGGCCAAAATCCCCAAATTCCAACGTTTAGCCAAATTCAAGCTTTTTGCTCTCTTTGCAAAGCGAATTTGTCGATTTTTTAACGATCAATTCGTGTATCGAATTTTCACCAAAATATTCACAGCTCCTAAATATTCACCAAATTTTTCTAGATTTCATCTACAACTCCTAAATATTCACCAAAATTTTAGATTCTGATTTTTGGACATCATTTGCTATGGTTTTTAAGTGTGGTAATAGGGACTGTGAAATCTCGTTTCCTATGTGACAGGCAATCAGTTGGTGCATCAGTTGACCCCCTTACCCAATTCAAATTGGGATGAAATTTGGTATACATGTTATTGACATATCTAGTGATCACTTCACCAAATTTTAGCTCAAAATTCCCATTTTTGGTCAGTCAATAGGTCTCGTACATTCTCTACTATGTAATGGATTTTACAATGTTCAAGCTTCCTATGGGTTTCAAGTGCTTAAGTATCCCTATTACTCCATTGATTCAAGACCCTATCTTAGATATTTTGTAATGCTTAGATCTCAGAACATTGGAGGTTCAAGTCTCATCCCAAAATAGTAAGCAAACAAAGCCATTATCACTCTCAAATACACCCTACCACTTAGCATATATTAACAATCCAAAAATATTTTCAAAGTATCAAATCCTTACATGTAACTAGGCATCTTGGAATGAACATGAAACTATTAATATAGAGGCTTAGGTGTTGGGGTTTATACCTCCTTGTAGCCTTAGATGTGAGGTTTAAAATGCCTCAAATTGTAGCCCAAATAGATGTCCCTAGCTACTTCAAACGCTACCTTAAAAATGCTTCCAGGGGCTATTTTTTGCTAGAACTGTTGTAACAGTTCATCAAACAGTCAACTTTAGTGCTTTGTAAAACAAGTTTAAGATTTTAGTTTTCGATTTTCATCACTTGGAGATTAAAATACACTTAACAAGGAACAAAATGTGGGGTTTTACCTCAAAAATAGACCTTGAATGGGTTAGGAATCAACCCCTTGAAGATTGCTTCAACACAATCTCCCAACAGTTTTACCTTACAACAGTGCCCAACAGTACCCTTTCAAGGTCGTTTCAATCTCTAATGGATAGGGGATTTGACCAATGGCTTGTGCAACATTGTAGAAGCAAGTGAGAGCTTTTCAAAGAGTCCAAGATCAAAGAAAATAGATTCAAAATGAGGGAGATATACACTGTTGAAGATAGCTTGCAAAAATAAAATGAGAGTTTGCTCATGAATTGTGTTTTGTTGCATAGTTGAGGCATCCTTGCGTGGCAAAAAGGAGTACCACTTGGCTCATGAGTTGCCATGCAATGTATCTTGTTGTTCCTATCTATTGGCTTAGTCAGAAAGTTGAATAGATGGGTAAAACCATGGCTCAAAACTATAGATTTTGTTGGTTTTCTCGCTGAAAAATGTCTGAAAATTGGTAGAAAAATTGAGTAAAAATGAAGAAGAGAGGTGGTTGGGCAGATGGGCCGCCCAAGCGAGCAGTTGGCCAACGCGCCTGGTCCAAATTCTCGCGGGCCAAAAGCCCACGCGCCCAAACAATTGACACGAGCCATGGGCCCATGCTGTCGGCCCATGCGGCCGAAATTCTTTTTTTATTTCTTTTTATTGTTTTTCTCTTTTGTGTGTGTGTGTGTGTGTGTGTCTATATATATATATATATATATACAATATTGGTTTTCAATTTCATCATTTATACAATTTTTTCTGAAAATTTTATATTTAACCCAAAAATTCATATTTTTTTCTCAAAAATTCAATAATTATCCTCAAAAATTTAATAATCATTCTTAAAATTCATATTTTCTCCAAAATTACATTTTCTTTATAATTTATGTATTCTCTTCACAAAAATTATATTTCTCAATTATTCTAATTTTTCTTCTATTAATGATTAAAAATTAGAAAAATTGAAAAAATTCATGTATTTTCATTAAAAATTTCAGAAAAATACATGAAAATGCACCCATCAAACCCATTAATTCTCTGTATCAAAATTATGGGTCGTCACATTAATAGTGTAGCAAAAAAATAAAATTATGTCTTATATACCTATATTTATTAATTTTGTAGTTATTGAATTTTTAAAACATTTTGTAGTTATTTAAAATTCCCTCCACCAACAATTTGATATTCCTCTTCTACTTCTTTTTTTTTTCTTTTTCTTCTTTGTCTTCCTTTTGTTTTCTTTGCCTTCTTGTTCTTTTACTTCTTCTTGTCTTCCATTGCTTTGTATTCTTTCATAGTCTCGCCTATCACATTCTATCGGCAAATTTCTTCAATAGTAACATGGGAGGCTTTGACTTGTTCTTGTTCTTACACTATTAGAGTTATGAGAATGGTTTGAAGAGAGGAAGAAAGTTGGAAATAGGAAATGTATGGAGACCGAAGAGGAAATAGGTAATTCTTATTGGGTTTTTGAAATGCAAAATGCAATCAATCACTAACAACTGAAAAATAGAAAAAGAAAATAAAAATGACAATGAACCCCATTCTGATTTCCATCTCAAATTCTCTTTTGATCACTTTTTTTCTCGTAATGGTTAGGGCAATGGTTCTTTGCTTGCTGAGTACTGTCATGAACGAGGCAGAGGGCAAAATAAAATGGTGAATGAAACTAAAATTTTCTTTTGAAATTCTTTCCCTCTCTCAATCGCAATTCACTCAACCTAAAATGGTGAAAAAAAAGGCAAAATAAAAGGTTTGCCATTTTTTTTCTTAAGTTTTCTTAATGGCACGGGCTATGCTTGAAAAAATTATATAAAATAAATTTTGTGGTAAGAAACTAATTGTTACAAAACTAAATTGGTAACCAAATATAGATTTTTAGTAGTAAAACTAAATTTGTATCCAAAAAGGTAAAATTAATAGCTACAAAATCTAAATTTCATGGTTAAATGTACATTTTAGCTATGAAATAAATTTTATGGCTAAAAACAAATTGCTACAATTTTACATTTTTGTAGCTAAATTACATTTTCGCTATGAAATAGGTTTTGTGGCTAAAACTCAATCACTACAAGTCTATGATTTTGTCACTAAATGCAGACTTTAGCTACAAAGTTAAATTTGTGGCTAAAATTGTGTCATTAATAGCTTTGAAATATGAATTTTATAGTCCAATATATGTTTTAGCTATGAAATAAGTTTTATTGTTAGGGCCCCTTCCGTAGGTTGAAGGGTGGCCTGACTGGCACATTGACCTAACGAACCCACTTAGCGAGTCAAGTTTGTCCAATCACTATTAAGCCTTTCCAATTGTAACAATAAGTGATATCAGAATAATTTAAGGATTCATTTCATGGAGTTTGAAAGTAAGCAAACATTACAGGGAGTTGTTGTTTATACATTACATATTGTCTTGTTTCAAAAACACATAGTTGACCATTATTTACATATACAGAAATAACCAACCTCTAACAAAACCAAGGAAATGAAAGGAACCACCAAGGGAACTAAGCAATCATCATGCCTTTCTCCTTATCAGCCATCGAGGAACATGAAATGTAAGTAGAGTAGTAAGCATAAATTTCAATGCAGCTCAGTAAGTAGTAAAACCATCATGTTACATATAACCACCATTTCTAAAAACAATGCTCGTATGCATGAGTAGTAGTAATCAAATTGTGCTTGAAAGCATGGTATAGAGTAAAAGCATTATAAACAATGCAACAGTTAAAGAAGAATAGTTTAAATACATGCTAGTAAAAAAATTGTATCTGGGCTAGGATTTCAAATAATCAAATCTAACCCTATGGTCATCGCTCGAGCGAGTTGTAAGTCAGGTGTACCAGCCATTCAAGTGGGTCATGAGCTAGGCATATTCCTTGAACACCCTAACCCTGCACTTAGTCCTCAAGTGTCGTCACTCGAGCGGGTTAGAAGATAGGTGCATTAATCATGGGCCTAACCCCACGCTCAGACATCAAGTCTAAGCTCAATCACGTCGTGTACCTTGACCCCGTGCTCGGACCTTGAGCCTATGGTCTCATTATCAGTGTACATTTATATATACTTCAAACCAATTGATGTAATTCAAATCACATGAAACCATTAAACCCATGTCATTCACTCATGTTTTATGCAAGGAATACAAGTTAAAGTAAACACTTGAATTAAACTACTCACCTCTGGTCCTGCCTACCGATATCTTGTCAACACTCGGCCCAGTCTCGAAGTATATGCTCGGATCTACATTATTTAAATTCAATTTCAGTTCTTTTGAGAAATGTGGCTCAATTCTAGTTCTACTATCCCTAGCCGGTCTTATTGAACTTAAATTAAACTCAGTCAAATTTGGTCAACTGTCTAACTTGGTCAACTAGTCAAACTTATTCAAATTAGTCAACATGATCAATTTTGATCAACTTGGGTCAAATTAGGTCAAAATTGGGTCAATTTGGTTAGAATTTCCAATTTTTCACATTTAGTTAAATTTCTAGCTTTATGTTCCATCTGCATAATAAATTTTTTTTATTTTTTTGCGATCAATCTATGTGTCAAATTCGTGGAAATTTTTTTTGATTTGTTCTACACCTCCTAAATATTTGCCAAAATTTTAGATTGAGATTTTTGAGCTTCATTGGTTAGGGTTTTTAAGTGAGATATAAGTAACTTTAATTTCTCATATTTCATGTGAAAGATAGTCACTGTTCGTGTAAATTGACCCACTTACTCAACTCAAATTCGGACGAAATTTGGTACACATGTTTTTGAGATATCCACTAAGGGCTTCACCAAATTTTAGATCAAACTCCTGAGATTTGGCCATTCAATTGATCTTCCAAAGTCTCAGCTGTATAACAGATTTTTCCTATGTTCATGTTTTCTTCGATTTTCAAGTGTTTATTTCTCGTCATTAAACCTCTGCTTTAAGTCCATTTCTTACATTTCTTATAAGCATTTAGATCACAAAACATCCCGTTATTAAAAGCCATTCAAATCAATAACCAAAGGTGGCTAAAATCCTACTCAAACATATCTTCAAACACTTAACATGCATTAACAAAACTCCGAAAACTTTCTAAGTAGTAGAATACTTATGTACTGAGGCAACTTTGCATGTATAAAAGTCATGAATACAAAAGCTTAGGGTATGGGGGTTATACCTTCTTATAGCCTCAAGCATGAGGATTAAGCATCCCAAGTTTTACCCCAAGCGGACGTTCCTAAGAACCTCAACTGTTGCCCCAAAGTTGTCTCCAACAATAATTTTTGTTGTCACAGTTAGTAAGCAACAAATGTCAACACCTTGTAATCCACATTCAAAAGCTTAGCTTTCATTTTCCAATGGTTGGAACTTGAAATACATGACAAAGATGGGATAGGGTGATTTTACCTCAAGAAACAACCTCGGATTGGTTGGTAAATACCCCACCAAAGTTTGGATCAACACAGTTCCTCTACTTCAGGTTTTCAACTATGTTGAACAACTCACTTTGGTGGTTGTTTTCATCTCTAATGGTTAGAGGCTTGGACCAAGAAAGCACGGTCTCAGAGAGGGGAATGAAAGCTTTCAAATGGGTTTGATATCAGGAAATTTGGGTTTGAGACAAAGGAGATATGAGGTGTTGAGGGTGGCTTGCTGCATAAACAAAAATGCAGAAAAATTGGTTTTTGTTGCATGTTGGGAGGCTCCTTACATGGCCAAATAGCTTGCCACATGGCCATTCACAGTGGTTCATGGGTGTCATGCAGGGTGCCTTGTTGTCCATGCTCATAAATTTGGTCGACAACCCTGCTAGATGGCCGAAACCACGACCCAAATCATGGTTGTAAATGGTTTTCATGCTCTAATTTTTTGGAAAATGGAAGGAAAGAGGAGGAAAAGAGAGGGGAATAAGGGGGTTGGCGCATGGGCCGGCCCACGCTCCAGGTTTATCCCACACGGCCCTATGCTTGAGCTTGTTTCAACATACACACAATTTTTTTTTTCAAAAATGACATATTTTACCTAAAAATTAATATTTTTTCTCAAAAATCAAGTAATTATTTAAAAATTCGTTATTCCTTTCTAAAAATTAAATAATCATTCCAAAAATCATATTTTCTCCCTAAAAATCATATTTATTTTCCAAAGAAATTATTATTTATCTATATATCCATTTATTTTGGAATTTTCCAATTAATATAAATTCCTTCAATTTAAATAGATAAAATCAAGAAAAATTTTTAAAAAATTATGTATTTTCATTAAAAATTCATATATTTTCATTAAAAATTCAAGATAATATATGTGAATATACATATCGGACCCATCAACTTAGTATCCCAAAAATATGGGTCGTCACATTTATAGCTAAAAAACAACTGCTATAGATTTACATTTTCGTAGCTAAATATAAATTTCATGGCTAAATAAATATTTAGCTATAAACAATTTTGTAGCTATAACCCAATCGCTAAGAATTTAAATTTTTGTTGCTAAATTTATATTTTAACTACAAAATTAGATTTGTATTTAAGAGTGTGAACCCATTAGCTTCAAAATTTAATTTCATGGCCAAAATTATATTTTAGCTATAAAATAACTTTCATAGTTAAAAAAATTTGTAGCTAAATGCTTCTTTTGGTATAGTGAACTTTGTAAACAAACATGTTTCGAGCAACTAAAAATGTTTCCATATTGTCTAATGCACAAAATCTGCTAAAACGATTTTATGTTTCAATCATATTCATTTTAGTCTTACGAGTAAGAATATTAGGTTGTTGAGTTTAATTAAAGTTTGTGTTTCACATTCAACTAAATAATTTTTTATGTGATTTGAAACATAAAAAATAATATTGCATAAAAGTTGTTTAGTGTTATCAATTTAAAAATAGTTTTCCATGTTATTTGCGTGAAACGCATGCTTTTTGAGGAATACAACAATACCAACTGTGAGAAATTAGGGTAATTTTTTTATTAGTATTGTAAATATTTGTGATGACCCACATTTTAGACATCGGATTGACGGATCCAACATATGTATATTCCGTGTATTTTCTTAAACTACAATGAAAATATATGAAATTTTTCCAAATTTTCTCAATTTCAAATTTATTTATTGAAGAAAATTTTGAATAAGGTGGGAGAATGCAATTTTGAGGAGAAAAAACATGAGACTATAAGAAAAATGTGTTTTCTTGATAAATGATTTTTAGGATTGATTATTGAATTTTTAGAATAATTATGAAATCTTTACAGTAACAAATGAAATTTTTGGGAGAAAAATACGATTTAAGAAAAATTATTCAATTTTTTGGAGTTAATAATTATATAAATGATTAAATGGTGTGTAATAGGAATATTTTGGTGAGAAAATGATAGATTGATTATTTTAATAATTTAAGATAAACAAATGCCAAATTTCGATACATATGTACATAGGTATACATATGTACATAAGGAAATGGAAAAATAAGACAAAAAAGGGGGCAATTTTGACACACGGTTCGAATGGCCCGTGTGGGCCAAAAATGGGTTGGGTCTTAGGCCCGACCAACGCTGAACCAGGCACGGGCTGTTGGCCCGCGTGAGATTGGAGGCCCAACCGTGGGCCAGCCCACGTCCTAGTCGGCCCACGCGCCCAAAGCATCAGCCCCCTTGTATTTTGGCATTTTGTGCCCGAAATTAATAGATTTTTGGACGAATTTTTGCAGTATTTTTGGGTTTTTTAGCCATTAAACCATGAGAATCCATGGTATTGCACCCCAGATTTTTTTTCCATCAAACTCAACCACTTAAGATGGCCAATGGACATTGCCAGTTGGGCATCCAGTATGAGAGTTTGGAGGCCACGTGGGTGGCCACGTGTCATCCTATGTGGCCATACAAGTTCCCTTTCATGCAACAAAACCCCTTTTTGAGCACAAGTCCAGGATTTCCAGTTGCTGTAACCCTTGTTCACAAGCTCGAATTCCTTCGTTTCTTGGCCAAATCCATTGAATCTTAGCTTATTTTAAAGCTCATACAACCACCTACAAAGTCCTACAAATCTTAAAACCATTTGGAGTTGAAACCCTCAAAAAGAAGTATTGTTCATAGTGTTCAAACCCAGAAAACTAGAAAAGTCTGTCTTAGAGCCACCTTTGGAGCTTTCAATCCTAGGTCATTTCTAGTCCATTTTGGAGGTAAAACTGTTCATCTTCTTCGTTTCCATGTGCACTCTAACCTCCAATTGTTAGAGAACAAAAAATAAGGCTTTATACATGTTTTTCGAGCTATTAAAGTTAGTTATCTACTCACTGTTGCAACAATGTAACAGAAAGAGTGTTGGGACAACTTTAAGGGGCTCACACCTGAACCATTCCAGGTTCATCCCTAAGGTAAGAACCTTCATTTTACCTCTCATTATGTGTATTCAAGTGTCTGAGTAGTAGAAACCAGATACTAGAGTATTTAATGCATTTTATAAGTCACTGGTGTTGACAGTGTGATTCACTGTTGTGATAGTGCCAACAGAACCAGGCGTTGGACCAAATTAGAGGCTGTATTTGGAGCTCTTAAGGACACCCCTTAGGACTGAAACTAGAGGCATTTGAAACCTCATAATAGAGGCTACAGAGAGGTATAAAGATCTAATCATGAGCCTATGTGAATATGATTTAGTACACTTGGAAATATGTTATGTTAGTTGGATGTTTAACACTTAGGAAAATTCCTGAGTTTTGGAATGCATGTGACCTGTTTAGTGAAACATTTGAACATGACCTTGGGCCTATGTATGCTTACTGTTGGAAGAATCCTTGATAGGTAATTGTAGAATGACCTACATACTTGAATATGTGCAAGGAATGGCCCTTAGATTAGAGGTTTGGTGAGGCAAATAAATACATGAAGGAATGATAGAAATGTGAACCTAGAAATCACTATAATTTGGCTGAAAATTCTGAAAGTAAATTGAATGAGCAAACCTTAGTATATTGGGCTGAAATTTGGCAGAGAGATTTTTAAGTATGTCTAAAAGATTCCTACCAAATTTTAGAGCATTCTGATATGGATAAGTAGGTCAAATGTTGTAAATAGTCACTTTTTGTCACATGAGACCCGAGAACCCACAAACCCTGATATCTCAGTTAAAAACATTATCAAATGGAGACCAAAAATTGTGATTTAAAATTTTGGAGAAGATTTAAGAATTCTATAATAGATCTGCAAAATTTGTCGCAAATCTGATGTACGAATTACCCACAGAAAAATCGGAAAAATGGTTGCGCAAATAGGGCCACAAACTAGAGTTGAGGCTAAGTGATGGGAATTGAAAATTTTGACCCAATTTGGCCCAATTGACTCAATGAGGACCAAAATTGACCATTTGGGACTGTTAATCGACTAGGTTAGCAAGTGATAGGTTTGACTAGGGTTGACCAAGATTAACCAAGGCTGATCAAATTGACTTAGCAACTTAAAGTAAGTTGAACTAGCATAGGTAGACCACCCTTGACCGGGTCAATCCATTGATTGACCAATGACGTAGAGTTAGAGTTGAGCAAAGTTCCATGCCAATATTAAGAAGTTACGTCGATTTCATAGGACCAAGTACTAGCGGGACGTGACCAGTCACGAGAGGAGCACTGGGAGCGAAGCATCCCTGTAAGTAGTGTTTTCTAACTTATTTCTTAAACCTTGTTGTTATGTGCATTTATAAAAATGGTTGTAATGAATCTGCATCCCTTAAATGAGTTTTAAATGAAAAGTGCACCGAGCCTCGGGGTCCGAAGGTACAGGGTTAGGGCGAGTTGTGTCAGTCTCTTATATGACCCCGATAGTGACCACCTAGTACAGAGTGCCCGTTAATGGGGTTCTGTGGGCCTACGATTGATGGCAATGGCAATAAGTCCTAATCGAGCCGTTACAATATCGCAATGGCAATAAGTCCTGATTGGGTCGTTACGATTGATGGCAACGGCAATAAGTCCTAATCGAGTCGGGATGATATGCCTAATTGTCTGCAACCCGCTCGAATGAATTTTTTAGTTGCCTTGGAGACTAGTGAGAGTCTTGGCGAATGTTGTCACCGTTTAACTATTTTAAATGAAGGTGCACGGCTAGATGATAGATTTAAATTGTATTCACTGTTGCATTCACTCGCACAATGCTATTGTTCATGCATTCATGTTATGTGTTTTATTTGTGAAACGCTTGTTTTAAGTTATGAATTAAACTGCAGTACTCACTGAACCGTCATGGAAAATTACGCTCACCACCCTAACTTTTCAGTTCATTTAGTCATAAATAAGGGCAAGGAACTAGTCATCGCATAGAGCTGCACCCTCTTGTTCGTTTTGGTAGGTTTTTTTCATGCCATTCATCGTTTTGAGGGTTAGAACTATGTATAGGGGTGAGGAAAGCTTGTACATAATGGATTAGTCACTCTCATTGCTACACATATTTTAATAACCTATTTTGATAAATTTCAAATCTTATTAGTATTCTTTGTGTTTTAAATTTCTTCTGTATCCCTATGATTACTCTGATAGTGTGTAGTGTGGTGTTGAAAGATGAGGCTTAACAGTGTCTTGGCAAACTCAGCTTGCGGGCAGGTTTGTCGGAACACTGTGCCAGTCGGTTCGCCCTTCGCCCTAGGAAGGGGCCCCGACAATATTTGACTATTCAAAATGTGGTGGAAGTTGTGGTATCAATTATGAACAAAGCAAATATATTAATCATCTATGCTAAAATAAATTAATAAATACACCAACTTGGTGCTATAAACACATACGTTTTGAGGAATACAACTATACCAACTGTGAGAATCAACAAAGCAAATATATTAATCCTCTATGCTAAAACAAATAAATAAATACTCCACCTTGGTAGTATAAACACATGCGTTTTGAGTAATACAACAATACCAGCTGTGAGAATCAAACACGGGTATTTTTTTTTTTTTAAATATTGTAGATATTTGACTAGTCCAAATGTGGTGCAAGTTGTAGTATTAATTATGAACAAAGCAAAATTATTAATCATCTATGCTAAAATAAATAAATAAATACTCCACCTTGGTGCAAGTTGTAGTACTTAACTATAAATACCCATTCTGTGATGTTTCCCCACTCAATTAGTCACAACTTCTGCTCCAAACCTTGCAAGAGCTATGGCATCTGATGGGAATGTAGTTGGGCGCAAGTCTGCAAATTTTCACCCCAATATTTGGGGGAATTACTTCTTGCAATATAATGTTCATGATCCTGTGGTATGCATGCGGCACTTTATTATAATTTCCTTTTTCATATCGTTTCAGCATTTCAGCATTTCAGGAAATTATGTAATTTGCCCATTATATAATTTTAGCATTTAGGCCACCCTCCACATTATATATCTACTTGTTAGTTCATATGAGATTATATAATTTATCCATAAATCGAGGCAGCACGTTTAGTACAAATTTGGAGTGAATAACCTCCACACATAAGTTTTATATTTACGTTTTATATTTGTGTTTTATATTTATTGAAAGTCGTGTTGATTAAATGAACTTAAATAGTAAATTATATTTGCGTTTTATATTTATTGAAAGTTGTGTTGATTAAATGAACTAAAAAAGTAAAACTAATGGCGCATTGATTTGTAGTAAATGTTGTATGATTTTCAATAGTTTTAGTATTGCTCCTAAGATATACTCTTAGAAGTGTGCATTTGGTCATTATTACCTTTTCCATTAAATAGTATAAATATTTGCAATATTATATATGATGATATTTAATATTTAAAATAGAGTTTATATGATATTTTCTTTTTTATAATAATACTTTTAGATTTAATTCATAAGCATCTTCCTTTGATTTGTTTTGAGATTTACCCGAAACTTTCTTGTGAAGGCATTTGATATTTGCACTAAAGAAGTTGAAAGTCTGAAAGAGGAAGTGAAGAAGATTATCAAGGGTGCTAAAAATGAGCGCTTGGACCAAATAGAATTGATTGATGCACTTCAACGCCTTGGCATGACATACCATTTTCAAATAGAGATAGAGGAAGCGTTAAAAGAACTACATAAGTATATTGCTCATTCTTGTATCTACAGCAGTGATCTTGAGCTTCATACTACTGCTCTATTTTTCCGACTGTTTAGACAACAAGGGTACAAGGTTTCATGTGGTAATTAACGAATCCCTTCAATTCCACATAAAAACTTTTGAGCAATACCAAAGTAACTAAAACTAGCAAACCATTTGCTACCAACAAATTAATTCCATTTTGAACATTATACATGATTGAGATTTCAATTCTATAGCATTTTCTATACCCTTTAGCATGTAAAGAAAATCTCCGTACAATTTTTCTAAACTTTTAGCATCAATATATAGGAAGTAAAATATCAACAAAAACGTTAAAGGAAGTCCAACTTGTTACTGACGACATTATTGTGTTGAGATGTAGATGTTTTCTCCAAGTTCAAGAACGAAAAAGGTGAGTTCAAGTCAAGCATTCGAAGGGACACGAAAGGCATGCTAAGTTTGTATGAAGCAGCCCACCTCATGTTTCATGGGGAAGAAATCCTAAAGGAAGCCCTTATTTTTACTACCACCAACCTTTCGTCCATTGTCTTGACTACTCCTTTAAGCTCCTCTCCTCTTGGAAGACAAGTTCAACACTCACTAAAACAACCTCTTACTAGAGGAGTTCCAAGATTAGAGGCAAAGCATTATATCTCATTGTATCAAGAAGATGAAAAGTGGAGCAACATAGTCCGAAAGCTCGCAATATTGGATTTTAACCTATTACAATCTTTCCATAGGAAGGAGCTCAGTGAGATTTCTAAGTACGTATGACATGCGCTTAAACCTTGATATCATTTTTATCTAATGGGAGAAAGAAGAAAAAAAAAATATTTTTTAATTAAAAATGATAATATGACGGTGCACTTACATTTTAATGTATATTTTTATGTTATGATTGTAAATCATGCATAAAAAAATGCAATTATAACCGTTATTTCGGATATGTTGTGCAAACAATTGGTTCGGCACTAGATATAATATTTCCATCATGAAAAATGCCTAATATTTATAATTTCAGTTAACTATTACTCTTTTATATTGTGTGAAGTAAAGGTGGTGGAAGGAGTTAGACTTTGCATCAAGGCTACCCTTTGCGAGAGATAGATTGGTTGAGTGTTATTTTTGGATGCTGGGCACCTATTTTGAGACTGAATATTCTTTGTCAAGAGTGTTCAGTACAAAAGTACTAATCCTTACCTCAGTAATTGACGACATATATGATGTTTATGGTACACTAGAAGAGCTGCAACTCTTTACTGATGCAATGGAAAGGTTTCTTCCGTACATTTGCCTTTTCATTTCCTTCTTGATTAATCTAGTTGTGCTATGATTCTGTCAATGGTTCAGGTTCCATAGCTTGTAATTCATCGTGCGTGTCTCATCACAAAATTATTACTTATATAATTTCAGGTGGGATGCTAAAAATATCCATCAACTTCCAGATTATATGAAAATATGCTATCTTGCATTGTTGGATATTTACGATGAAATGGCAGAGAACATGACAAAAGAACCAGCCTCTTACCATCAGATGTATTATGCCAAAGAAATGGTATGTGATCTCATACAAATTCATAAAGAAATGGTATGTGATCTCATACAAATTCATTCATATACATACATACATACATACATATATTCAT
>JAJIYU010000187.1:0-62378 GCA_030144865.1 Tinospora cordifolia | reverse complement strand
TTTAGCCAAACAAGAGGAAACCTTTACATTTGATTTTTAAGGAAAAGAAACCTATAGGAACCTATCATTTTTGTTTTCACTAGGCCCATATCTAAAAATTTTTACTTTACTATAATTACGAGATTTATTCGAATATGAAATCCAATCTTAAAAATACGACATCTCACTTTTCTTACTACTCAAGGCTTCGATATATTTTAAAATTGAGAAATCGCAATGTGGAACAAGTGTCATCGAATAACAATTAGCTGTTTTATTTTTATGGTTGCATGGAAAGATTTGAGGCTTACCAATTATTATTTTTAAAGTAGTAATTTTTAGTGAAAAAGGTACAAAAAAAAAAAAAATGAAACTAGCCAGGATTTACAAAGATACGGGCAATAGACATTTCATTTATATTCAAAATGGCGTTTTCCCACTTTGTATTATTTTATATCATCCACTAGGCCACCATCAATTATATGTTAAAAAATATAAAAGAGATTTCTTATTTGATATGCTTTTGCAGCCATTAGCTAGCTCACGCCTTGGCCTTTTGCCTCCTTTTGATGCCTTATTCTTTTTTCTCTCTCACTCTCTTTATTTTTGATTTTTTTTCCTTTTTTATTTTTTTGGCTGTTATATAGATGATGCACATTGGTTCATCTTTTTCACCCACATAATTTTAATACATTTTAATGTAAGGGCCAAAATTTATCTATAAAGCCATGAATTTCTAATAAATTCTTATAAAATCTGGAATCTTTTGCAACCAAAATCTTGAATTCCAATTATATCTGTTAGTCTATCTTCCATCCATTTATATTCTTAAAATAGAAAGATTTCATATTCTCACATATACTTTGAATAATTACTGATTATAAATCAACAAAAGCTGATAGTATTTTGGTTTAAAGCATCTTGAAACGTATTTGTATTTAAGTAATTGTATTAAATATAAACCAGTTAATAAATAAACAAATATTATTATCTGGTTTGAATTCACAAACTATTTGCATTTACAATGCTAGTTTTAATGATTTAAACATTAAAAATCATTATTATTCTTATTATTTAATGAAAACGAAAGAAAGAGAGAGATTTATATAAAAAAACATTACCTCATTAAAGAAATGCTTAGTTTGGTTAAGTATTTATCATTTTATCATTTATATTCTATTTTAGACAAAAGAAAAATAGACATAAAATTACACACTTATCTTACAAGAAAATAGACATAAACTATTTGCATTTTCAATTTTGATCTTCGTGGTAGTTTTGTGATTATTGAAATGCATTTTCAGTTACTTCAATCTCATTTATAAAGCTGAATTTCTAAAGGGAATTTTTTCACAAAACAAAATTCAAAAAATGAATGTTAATTTTTTTAAGAGTTTTTTTTGTATTTTGAGAAACATTTTTTCATAGTTTTATGACATCCATAAATCATGCTCGAGAGGAATCGAAACATATTTTTAAAGAGAAAATATTTATCCAAAACTTGGTTGTCTAAATTTGATAAATGAGGCCTGTTGTGCTATTGGTCTAAAATAAACCATAATCAAATTTAATCTCTATTATATATCTTTCGACATATTTTTCACATTTATAGGAGTGCATCTATGTTTTTGCTTCCAGTTCGTCGAAAACCAACCGACTTCACTCTTATTCATTGGTATGAAAGAAATGAAAAAGAATAGTAGGGCACTAGAATTCAAAGACCTAAGAAAGATATTAAAATAATAAATATAATTATATTTTTTATACAACTTTAATATTTACAATTATTAGATGAATAAATAATGCCTTTTTTAAAATGCATACTTATTTATCCAATATCTTTTTTTTTTAAATTTTCTTACCATGTATTTATAGTTTAATTCTATGTGCCCATCGTAATTAATTATCGTTCAAGTTACTGTAAAATTTTAAATAAAAAATTATTGTAACAGTAATTTTTTTTTTACTCAGCGCTCAAACTCAAAACATCTAATTAAGAAGTATTCTATCACATTCACTTAACCCAACCTTCAACAGTCTAATATAGGTTTAAACGATGCTACAAAGATTTGATTACACTAATCAATTTAACATTATTGTTTCTTTAAAAAATTAATGGATACCTAGCTATTTTTTATTTTATTTTACCTTTTTAAATAAATTCTAACTTTATTTATTTATTTATTTATATTTTTGCCCATTGGCCGTTACCCCAGGATAATGAATTCATGGGTGGCGATTGACCAGGAGAACATTAGGTCAAACCTAATCATGCGTCGAAAGAAAGAATGTTTTAAGTGGCAGCCAACGAATGACGGAGTCAATTTGGCAACATATAACCTCGGCCGTACAAGATCAGATTCCTGTGATTTTACATGAAAAGCAAAGACGGGATTTTCGAATATGCTGTATAAAGCAAGGGGGTTAATGTAAAAACCCAAAAACTCGGAAAAGAAAAAAAGAAAATGCAAATTCCATTCTTCGCCTGGAAGGAAAAAAAAAAAAAAAACATTTGAAAATTGTCAGCATCCTTTTCAAACTAAATTAAAAATAACTCTCAAATTAAAAATAAATTGAAACTAAGTTTAGCCCAAAAAGAATTACAGTTCAACCTTTGTAAAAAAGTTAAAATCATGAGATCAAAAGATAAAGAAAAGAACATGTAATTATAAATTTTATATTGAGGGCTATTACATTACTTCAATTTATATTAATACAAATATATATTTTTTAAAACAGCTATTTACATAATAAATCAAAGTTTTTTTTTTTTTTTAATTAAACCCCTCATTTGAAAGGATTTTTTATTATTAAAAAGTTTTTTTGAGAAGGACTAAGAAAAAGTGCTTTTTTAATACAAGTGGATTCTACCTCTATGAAGGTAATCAATCAAAACATTTTTAAAGATGTTTTTGATTGAAAGAAGCCATTAAAAAAAGAAAAAAAAAAAAGATTGTTGTGGCAATAATTGGCATCATCAAATGCTGTGTGTGGATTTATGGGGATTCGCGCTTGTGCTGAATTCCAAGAGCGATCAATGAGATATCTTCCTCTCTTTTGTGTCTGATCATTCAATTATTTTTATTGAGAACCCTTTGTGGTGTGATTGGGAAATCTTTGAATCCTCATTGGAGTAGAGAAGCAACTTTTGTTTTTCTTTCTTTATTTAATTTTTTTCTGGAAAAAAGCTCTCTTAAAAAGCACAAGTGGTGGGTGGGGAGAGAAGAAGAAGCGCCAAGCAAGTAGGATTTCAGCTTTTCTTTCTTTCATCCGCTAAAAGTTGGTTCAGAGAAAAAGGTAACTCAGCTGCTTTTGCCCTTCACCGCCATTCCTTTCTTAAATTCCGGTCTGTAAATTTATTATTCCTTTGAACTTTTTTGATTGTTTCTTGAATTTGGGCTTCGGATTTTCAGGTTTGGTTTAAGTATTGATTTGGGCTTGGATTCTGCCAAACAATAATTTTTTTTTAATGAAATTTTCTTTCTGGTGTTTTGAATTAGGGTTTGGCTTGTGGTTTTAGCTGCTTGCGGAGATTTTTTTTTTAATTAAATTTTTTTGTTTGGCTTTTGTTTCTGGGTGTTGTTGGGTATGGATTTTTGATGAATTTCTTTTTTCCGAATCATTGCAGGCGAGAACATAAAGTGTTGATGTCTTGTTGCTGTGTTAAGGGTTTTTGGAGCTTGGATGTGATTCTTGAATTGTGAGTGGGACTCTGCTGTAGTGGTAGGGCTTGTTTTTGTTTAATTGAGCAAAAGGGTATACATACCACTTATTGGGAATTTTCAGGGCATTTGGCACGGGAAAGGAATCAAGATAGTGGGTTTTAAAAATTCTGGGTTTTTTTTTTTTTTTTTTGGAGGCAATTGGCAGCTGCTTTCGGTGGATTATGAAGTAAAGAGAATTTTTTTTCGAGGGGTGCTGCTGAAGTTGCAAAAATGGCTGCAGACTCAAACATGGGGTTTCATCATGATTCAATCCTTGCATCTGCTTTGAGCCGACACGCAATTTCGTTTCAATCAGGGGCAATAAACAGCTCATCTGGGATGATCCCTATAGGCAATTCTGCTGGATTGAATAGCTCTGCCAGGATGTTCTTGGGTGCGAATTCTAGCATGATGAACACCACATCCGGGTTGAGTTCTGCTGGAACTTCTGCTAGTAGTAGTCATCATCTTGAATCAGTTCCTGGGCTCAAGCATGATACAGGGTTTGCTGTTGAGTGGTCTGTTGAAGAACAGTCCAGATTGGAAGAAGGCCTTATAAAGTAGGTAGTTTTTTTTTATTTTTTTTATGTTTATAATTTTATTGTTCAACTTAATTTTTGTCAATCAATTATTTCCCCTGTATATTTTTTTTTACTTTGTGTTTCATGGCTTGCTGCCTTGAGGTTTTTCAAAGAAAACCAGTAGTCCCTAAAACAAGATTTTGTGCCTGATGGTAACTGATTTTATTTTGAAGTTCCTGGTAGAACATCAGGAAAATGTTTTTGAGTGGAACAAAATAATCCTGTTGTCATTGACCTTGTATTGTTTAGGAAATAACTGCCAATTAAAGTTGTAAAAAAGGAATATTCTAATGCTAGGGTAGATGCATCTGTGAAAATGTAGAATAATCTTATGAGTCATACTGTCAGATACTGGTCCTTATTTTGTCAGATATGAACCGGTTTTAAATACTTCTTTTCATGACACCACACAGTGGTGACATAAGTAATTTGATCAAGAACTTTATTATTTTATTCTGTTCAGCTTTATCACTGATTATCACTTGAGTGTCACTATTGTAATGTTTGTCAATGTGTTACCTATGTATGGACTACACCATTGCTCACATTGTCTTGGCTCCTCTCTAGGATGTCAAGGGGCATTTTTTTGTAATTTTTTTTAAAATTTAAGTACGTTGATACATTCACTGAAAACATTTTAAAGATGTATAAAGCATATATAATCATTTCTTCCATTTTTGTTGGTCTCTTTTATGCACGTATAGACCAGATATGGAAATACTTATCATTTAAATAACAACATATCATCTTTTATTCAACTTAGAAAATAATGAGACTTTTCTTAGATGGTACTGTTATTTTTTCTATATGTTGTTTATCGTCAAACATTTGCCTTTCTTATTCTTTCTGTTTACAGGGCTGCAATACTTCTATTTTTTTTAATATGTTAGATCCTTGGAAAGCTTTCGTTTGAATTTTCTGATAATACACCTTGTAGTTCTGTTTAACTTATAAATAATATTTAATTTGTTTGAAAATTTTAAAGATAAGTTAGTTCGTGTTGAGAAAGATATTGTTTGCAATGGTTAGGTTCTTAAATTGTCTACATGCCTGTAAGATATTGTTATGAATTCTACAGTTTGACCCCCATTAAGAAAAGGAAACCACATTTATAAATTATCTTTTGCTATAATTACTCGTTAAAGCAACTGAAATAATGCTCGAACTGACAGCAATATGTATTACTTGTGCTCCACCAAGTAGTCTGTTAATGGAAGGTCTACTGTATATATTTTATTGTTATTCTGTCTTCTTTTATATATGTTTAACCATATTTTTTTTAATGGTATATTTCTTGTCCTTTCTTCCCCCCCCCTAACTCCGTTGAGGTTACCACAGCATATACTGATTGTCCTATATGAAGTTCTCAGGTATGCTAATGAACCAAATATTATGAGGTACGTTAAGATTGCAGCTACTTTGCGTGACAAGACTGTACGTGATGTTGCTCTAAGATGCCGGTGGATGATGGTGAGTGCTTTATTTATTCATTTAACACCGTAGTGCAGGCATTCATATTGGAAAGTCTTATGTAAGTTTATACAAGTCTATTATCTAAACCTTTTCAGATTGAAACTGGGTTTACAGAGTTTCTATTTGTATATCAAGAAACCCCTTGTCATTTTGATGAATGAAAAGAGTGGTTTCTATGAGAAATATTGAGGCTTTTTAATGAAATTGCAAAGTTTTATCATATATCATAGAGAGTTTCTTGAGTATTGAGATAAGACTGACTTTAGTCTTTGCAGTTTTTGGAGGTTTTGACACTTACTCAACATGTTTTATTTAATTAAAAGAAATTAGGAGGTTTTATTATTTTCGTAAATGAAAATATAGTTGGTGGCAAAGTAGGGGCATTTAGGAGGGCAGGAATAGGAGAACTTTTTGGCAATTGGGCTATTCGAGTGGAGTATCTTTGGGAGCAAATCGGGCTTAGGTCTTCATTCTTGTTGTCTATGCAGAAGGACTTTTTTAGCAGTTCTTTCGTTTCTGTTGTTGTTGGATTATTATTCTAGTTTTGTCCCCTCTATTTTCTTCTTGTTTGCTTTCCTTGGTAAAAAATTGCTCTACTTTGTTCTGGTCTTGAAGACGTGTTGTCCTCTTTTCTTTTTTTTTTCCCCCCCCTTTTGAATTTTGTTCTCTTGGTTGAATGATATTGCTTCTTCCCAAATAAAAAGAGATACAATAGCATCAATTCCAAGGAAGAAGAGATGAAATTCTCATGTTTCTATGAGCCAAAAGAATTGTGGAGGATTAACATCTTCTGATGATCTAATATTGACTTCGTTGTAAACATCTTTTGATGATCTAATCTTTACTTTGTTCTTTGTTTGCAGAATGAGAATGGAAAGCGAAGGAAACAAGAGCACTATCCTGGAAGGAAGATGAAGGACAGAAAGGTAACCTTATTTCTTATTTACAATATTATCCTCTTTCGTAGAATAAGCATTGCATCAGAGTCATTTTAGGTTCTTCATGATGATTAGGGAGTAGTGGCACTATAGGAAGGGGGATGGCTGACCAGAGCCATAAATGTCTAGAAACTAGTATGGCATGTTGTAATTTAATGAAGAAGGTACAAGGAAGAACACCTAAGTAGCGTACACTACAAATGGCGCTCTAAATCTTGGTGGGATTTACCGCAAATGGTTCCATGAAGCACAAAAACAGGGATTTTGGGTCCAAGGAAAACCAGATTGCAGGTCTAAAGCAATAGATTATGATAGTCATTATCATGACACAATTTAGACACATATACTTATCTATTTATGTATATATGCATGCTTCTAAGATGTTTTTTTTTCTAGTTTTTTAGTTTTATTTTTAACATAAACGAAAATATATTGCAATGGTGTATAATTAAAAATATTTAATATTTGGACTAACTTTTGGGTGAAAATCGACTCAGTTGACTCATGCATGCACCACTATGATCTAAGCTTCTTCAGAGTCGGAAGCATTACAGATTAGTATTACACATGCAAATCTACAATAGATGAGAGTAATAATGAAGACAAAAATGATGATAATAAGAGCACAGAGAGGAAGAGTATTTAAGAGAGAAGATCGAGAATCGAGACATCAGATCTTAATACTAAACTTTCATTAACACTTCGATGATCTCTTCCAATAGGAGAGATCTCTATTTATAAATAAATACAACTTACATAGCGTTATTGAACCAATAATGATCATATCTTACAGTCATGTAGTACAACCCACTATATAAAGCGACAAAGGACCTTTAGACGTATTCAAAACAACAGTACATGACAAACAACTTTAATACAAATAATTACATAACAAGACAAAGTACTTTAGACGCATGTATAACAACAGTACTGAACAATCAACTTATTGACCATTATAAATACTTTATATCTAATTAGGGTCAGGTGAGTTGTTGGTGTGATTTGGCCACGGGTACTGATTAGCAGCATAGGCTGCAAATAATCAATTGAGCGGACAAGTTTTGAGATATGATGTGGATTGTGTTCCAGAAAGTGATTGAACAAGGCCTTGAGTTCCTCATACAAGTGATTGTGGGCTGAGCTAAGGCCTGCTTTTCCATAGAGTAAAGCAACATACTTGGGCCATCGATTTTGTGGGTTACAGACATTTAGGTGTGATGCTCTATTCCATTCAATTAGATCATGCTGGAATTGGTAGAAGAAATGGAAATGTGGCTACCAAGGGGCCTGTTGAGATACAGGTCGGGGTTCTCTGACATTTGAGGTTAAGTGAGCAAAGGGATTATAATACAAGAGATTTGGATAAGACTGAAGAACCTTGAAGAAAAAAGCTCTGTTCAACCGAGGCAATAAGGTCATCTCTAATGGTGGTATGCTCAAATGGGGAAGCAAGGGGTGCATAAAAGAGAACCGTAATGTATTTGTAGGGCTATTCCTGAAGCACTTATAACCATTTCTGATGATCAACAAAATGCGGTAAAAACTTATAAAATCTTGTTTGATTAGGATTGGGATGAGAGTATTGATACTGAGTAGTGACAATACTCATCTAGAACAAATAAGCTTGAAGCTGGTTCTTGTCAAAATTGAATCCAATCCACCATGATTTGATTAAATACATGAGAGAACAGTAAGCAACCTTTGGAAAGAAATAATATAATGGGAGCTTGAATGGAAAAAGAAAAGGGAATGTGGATGCTGGATATGCCCAAAAATCATACCATGATTTTGGGTGACAATCTTCAAATAACTCTTAATCTTTGGTTGGGATGAGATTTTCCAATAAATAAGTTCTCGATGTTCCACAGGGAGAGTAGAGAGAAAGGTCATGAGATTGTCAAAGGAAGAGGCTCCATCAGTTGGATCTGGATCAAAAAAAGAAGATCCAATTACGACTATAAAATGGGAACACCTTTGCCGAGAGTGAAAGTCAGCAAGAATGTTTGACTTCCCTGAGATATGTTTGACGGAGAAGGTGAACTGAGAGAACCAGTTGGCCCAACAGAGAAGCTGAGGGTTGGGAAGTACCTTCTGTTTAAACTGTAACATTTTTAAGAAGCTAGACGTATCCATCTCAATATGAAAATGATGGCTAACTAAGAAGAATTGAAATTTCTCAATTTTTCGCTTGACTACTAGAATTTGTTTAAATGTTGAATGATAATGTTGTTCGGATTGTTTGAAGGCACCACTCTTATATTCGCATATCATTCTAGTGTTGTCAGGGAGTTGTTCAAGAAGGACGACTCCTTAGAATTTATACTAGCATCTGTTTGCAGGATGTGTTGGCCTGAACCAGAAAATTTTTAGTTTAGGCAATGATTGTGCTTAGAGCTTGAGTCCTTGGACTGCTGCTGTACGAGATGAGTCCCAAGAAGGTGGAGACTTCTTAAGTAGTGAAGACAGCAAGGAGGTCATTTTTGACAATCCTTTAATGAAGACGTCCATGTAGTTGACGAGTCCTAGAAACTGTTGAATGGATTGTTTGTCTGGAAGAACATCAGGAAAATCAAGCAATTTAAGGGCAATGTGTGGTTGTAGGGCACTCTTACCATCTTGGATAGTCATACCCAAGAAATCAATAGATGAGTAAAAAGCTGCATTTTCTTCTCAGAGAGCATTAAACCATGAGTGTAGCAAATATCATGGAACTTTGTTACTAATGCGACATGAGAATCAATGTCCTTTGAAAAAAGAAGAATGTCGTCTATATAGATCAATGAACTTTGCTATAGTGGCAAAAAAATTTGTCATGGCTTTTTGGAAGAGAGAGGGTGCAGTCTTTAATCCGAAAGCCATTACTGTCCACTGGTAATGATGGCAAGGGATGACAAATGCTATTTTGGGTCTGTCTGAAGTATGAAGACCCAATTGCCAAAAACTCGATTTACAATCAAATTTGAAAAAAAAATTGAGCATTTGAGAGGTGCTGAAAAAGGATCTCAGGGCATGGTAAGGGAAACTTGTCATCTTGTAAGAAGATAATAAGATTTTGGTAATTAATAACTAAGCGAAGTTTACCTCTTACTTGTTTAGACCTTTTATTGACATAAAAGGCTTCGCAAGCCCATGGAGAATATGTTGGCTCAATAAGTCCTTGAGACTTTAGTTGCTCAACTTCTTGTAATGCCATAGTTAAGTGAGACGGCGGCATTTCATGATTAGTGGCTTTTGTCGGCTTGACATCTTCATTCAATTTGAAGGGCAATCGGACAAAATAATCAGAATTATGCCACAAAGGAGTGGCACACTTCTGGAGAAATTCAGTATGATTGTCAGCACAACAATGCTTAGATAATTTTTGTCAAAGAGCTAAGACACTTCGATCATCATCTGCTATTTGGATTGACGGAAAAAGTACAAAAATCCATGGAATGAAGGCTGAATGAGTCTTCAATCCTTGGGAAGTCCAGGTAAGATTCTTCACTTGTTGGAGAAGGTCATAACCAATGATGAAATCCTTGGATAGAGTTGGGGCACCAGGAATTCGATGCTTAAAAGTGACCAAAGGATGTAAGCGGATCTTGACTAGCTTGCTGATTAGAGTAATTTCTAGTAGCACAAGAAGCCTCCAGAGAAGAAGAGGTTTGATCTTCCATTGAGAAGAGATAGTGGATTTATCACCAGAAAATGCTATGAATGCCTGAAAACGCCTGTTCGTTGACTATAAGCAGCAAAAGCAAAGGTGAACCAAACAAGATCTTCAAGAAGCAGAACTTTTATTCTTCTGCAAGGGGGCTAATTGGGGACTAACTAGGTGATGGTGTAAAAGAATTTGTAGAAGTTGAAGATATCAGGGGAGAAGGTTGGCGGAGTAGACAATTTAGCCAAAGATTCTAGATTTTAGAAAGGGGGAGATTAGAGGAAAGGAAAACAGACGAACAATAAATAAAAGTCCAAAAATAGAAGGAACAAAAACAGTTATCACAGTGATAAGGGGTAGAAAACATGCTCTGATACCAACTTCTACCCCAATTTTAATTTCTCTCTCTGTGACCCACATGCTCTGACCACACTTAGCTTGCAGATTTAACTCTCTGGAACTCCTCAGGTTTAGACAGCCCTTGCGGCTACTGTTCATTACCAGATTGCATATAGCGTGCAAACCATGCAATCGACATCCCTTACAAAGGCTCTGCCTTTAACAGTCTCATGCTCAACATTTCCTCCCAAGGTGTTGTAACCCATACTTTTGTCCCTCAGACTTTACCTTTGGAAAGGTTATAGAAACTTTCCCGTGAAAAATGGATCACAAGTTATGAGGCTCGTTTCCAAGTTGCTGAAGTTCAACAAACCTCGTATGCTGTTCATCACAGACGTACTGATGGTCTGGTTGAAACAGTTTTCCCTGAACCACCCACTTCTCATACTTGTTCCACAACCTCAGGCATTCATCATATTGATCTTCATCCCAATCCTAATTCTCACATCTGGTGGGATTCTTGTCATTGTCCTACCTGTGATGATCATGACTTTGACCTATGGTATGATATTCCTGAGAAACCTAAACGAAGAACCTCCCAACGGAAGTTGCAAGAACGCTATGAGAATGGTGATCTTGCTGTTGGGTACATCGACTCTCCTTTGGGTCGTTTTCAATATCATGGAATGCCGCCATCTCACTTAAGCTTGGCATTACAAGAAGTTGAACAACTGAAGTCTCAAGGACTTATTGAGCCAACAGATTCTCCATGGGCTTGTGAAGCCTTTTATATCAATAAAAGGTCTAAATAAGTAAGAGGTAAACTTCACTTAGTCATTAATTACCAACCTCTCAATATCTTCTTACAGGATGACAAGTTTCCCTTACCACACCCTGAGGTCCTTTTTCATCTTCAAATTTGATTGTAAATCAAGTTTTTGGCAATTGGGTCTTCATGCTTCAGACAGACCCAAAACATCATTTGTCATCCCTAGCCATCATTACCAATGGACAGTAATGCCTTTCGGATTAAAGATTGCACTCTCTCTCTTCCAAAAAGCCATGACGAAGATTTTTCTGTCACTACAACAAAGATGTTGATCTATATAGATGACATTCTTCTTTTTTCAAAGGACATTGATTCTCATGTCGCATTTGTAACAAAGTTCCATGATCTTTGCTACTCTCATGGTTTAATGCTATCTGAAAAGAAAATGCATCTTTTTCAGTCATCTATTGATTTCTTGGTATGACTATCCAAGATGGTAAGATTGCCCTTCAACCACACATTGCCCTTAAATTGCTTGATTTTCCTGATGTTCTTCCAGACAAACAATCTATTTAGCGGTTTCTGGGACTTGTCAACTACATGGACATCTTCATTAAAGGATTGTCAAGAATGGCTTCCTTGTTCTTTTCATTACTTAAGAAGTTTCTACCTTCTTGGGACTCATCTCATACAACAACAGTCCAAGCACAATTATTGCCTAAACTAAGAATTCCTGATTCAGGCCAACGCATTCTGCAAACAAATGCTAGTGATAAATTCTGGAGAGCCGTTCTTCTTGAACAACTCCCTGACAACACCATAATGATATGCAAATATAAGAGTGGTGCCGTCAAACAATTCGAACAACATTGTCATTTAAAATTTAAAGAAATTCTAGCAGTTAAGCAGGGAATTGATAAATTTCAATTCTTCTTAGTTGGCCATCATTTTCATATTGAGATGGATATCATTTTCATATTGAGATGGATATCATTTAGCTTCCCAAAAATGTTGCAGTTTAAACAGAAGGTATTTTCCAACCCTGAGCTTCTCCATTGGGCCAACTGGTTCTCTCAGTTCACCTTCTATATTAAACATATCTCAGGGAATTCAAACATTCTTATTGACTTTCTCTCTCGGCAAAGGTGTTCCCATTTGATAGGCGTAATTGGATCTTCTTCCTCTGATCCAGATCCAACTGATGGAGCCTCTTCCTCTGACAATCTAATGACCTTTTTCTCTACTCTTCATGTTATTTATTGGAAAATCCCATCCCAACAAAAAATTGAGAGTTATTTGAAGATTGTCACCCGAAATCATGGTATGATTTTTGGGCATATCCTGCATCCCACATTACATTTTCTTTTCCCATTCATGCCCCTATCGTATTATTTCTTCGCAAAGGTTGCTTACTGTTTTCTCATGTATTTAATCCAATCATGGTGGATTGGATTCAGTTTTGACAAGAACAGGCTTCGAGCTTACTTGTTCCAGATGAGTATTGTTACTACTTAGTATTAATACTCCTGTCCTGATCCTAATCAAACACGATTTTACAAGTTTTTATTACATTTTGCTGATCATCAGAAATGGCTGCAAGTGCTTCAGGAATGGCCTTACAAATATATTATGGTTATCTTTTATGCACCCCTTGCTTCCCCATCTGAGCATACCACCATTGGAGATGACCTTGTTGCCTTGGTTGAACAGAGCTTTCTCTTCAAGGTTCTTTGTTCTTATCCAAATATCTTGTATTATAATTCCTATGCTCACTTAACCTCAAATGTCAGAGAACCCCGACCTGTATCTCAACAGGCCCCTTGATGGCCACATTTCCATTTCTTCTACCAGTTCCAGCATGATCTAATTGAACGGAATAGAACATCACACCTGAATGTCTGAAACCCACAAAATCGACGATCCAAGTCTGTTGCTTTACTCCATAGAAAAGCAGGCCTTAGCTCAGCCCACAATCACTTGTATGATGAATTCAAGGCCTTGTTCAATCACTTTCTAGAATAGAATCTGCATCATATCTCAGACCTTGTCCGCTCAATTGATTTTTTTGTGGCCCATGCTACTGATCAGTACCCGTGGCCAGATTACACCAACAACTCACTTGACCGTGATTAGATATAAAGTATTTATAATGGTCAACAAGTTGTTTGTTCAGTACTATTGTTATGCATGCGCCTAAAGTACTTTTTCTTGTTATGTAATTATTTGTGTTAAAGTTATTTGTCGTATACTATTATTTTGAATACGTTTAAAGGTCCTTTGTCGCTTTATGTAGTGGGTTGTACTGCATGACTGTAGGATATGATAGCATTATTGGTTCAATAACGCTATGTAGGTTGTATTTCTCTATAAATAGAGATCTCCTCCATTGGAAGAGATCATCGAAGTTTTAATGAAAGTTTGGTATTATGATTTGATGTTTCGATCCTATCTTTTAGTATTAGGTATGAATAAATTGACCAAATATATTGTGAAGATGATATGTAGTGATCTATGTTGTATTGTGGTAACTAATGAAACTAAATAAGAGTTCATGGTAAGTAGATGATTGTGGTGAAACTTCAGAAGCAAGAGGGTTTGAATTTCATAATAGTAAGCCCATATGCATTAAATGAGGTTTTAGTGAAAGTAGTACAATGAGTGGAGAGATGTTGGAGATTTAAAGTAAAAATTGCCATGGACTACTAACCCCATGTATTTATTAGACATTTTGTCGCAAACTGATTAGGAGTGCAATTAAGAATAATAGCACTACTAGAATTAGGAAAAAAAAAAGGCCGGGGGTGGGGGGACAGGGTTTAAGACTTTAAGTGGATATCGATTATGGAATACAGAATGCTTGACATGTCTTATACTTGAAAGGAAAATTTTATAAGATAGTTATTGTTGTGTCTTTTGAAATTGAATTTTGAGTGATTAGTAAACATGTTAATATGTTGTATGTAATGATATGCTAGTATTTGGATGGTATTTATAAAAATAAATGAATCCAAGAGATAATAGCATTGGCCCTAACTAGATTTAAAATGAGAAAATACTTTTTAAGGTGGTTGGTAATGCACAACAGAGACCAATTTATTATGGGAACAAATATCAAGAAATATATGTAACTACTAAAGACAAATTCATACACCCTATTGATATAAACAAGAGTACCATAGACATCGGCAGCAATGAAAAATTAAGTTAGGAGACAAATCAGATTCCTAGGATTCTCAGATTCACCGCAGTCCAGGTTGGACCTTGTAGAGTGGATTAAAAGAAATGGGGAAGGAACTTATGGTATGTTTAGTAATAATCCAATGAATTTTTTTTTCCTACACATTCAAATATCTATCAAGCGGAATTTGGATGGTTTGGAGGGAGATTTGGCTGAACAATGGGGGAAACTTGACAATCACTATTCAAGGAAAATGTTTTGCTTTTCATTTCAATGGTTTGAAGAACGTGTGAACCTTTTGATGCGGTGTAACATTGAGAGTTGAGCATCAAGTGCCTCCTTTAATTTGGAAATATGGTTTAGTGCGCTTTTTGGAGATTATATTAATGTGGTAATTAACACAGTGGTCTTGCCTTCTTGAAACATTTGCAAACAAGTCCTTCATTATTAATATTCGAGGATGTGTTCTTTCTAATAACTGATAAGATCTTCATGGTCTTAGGGATAAAACATAAGGTCCTTGAAAGTTTACATTTAATCCCTAATAATGTTGTTTACATCTGCTTGTCTATTGTTATTTCCTAATTCTTGAGCTAATTCTTGTATAAGATTATCATTAATTCAGGAGCTTGTGTATCTGTTAGATCAATTTTGTGAAGAAGGTGAAGTATGAAGTGGGCCATTTTTTTCTCTCATATTTGATTGTCAAACATGATAACACATATGTGCTTATCTATTCACCATTCTGTATTACTAATGGTTTTACAATCCATTATGAATTAGAGATCAAAATAACCATTGTTATGCTTCACCAGGAGATGCTTGCTGAATCTCCCTCGAAGACAAATGCATCTCCAGTTCCTCCTGTGAATATTCCTACAAATTCACTCCTGATGCAACATGTGGATCAGAATGATCGAATACCTTGTGAAGGTTGGCTGGACGTGCATATTTCTTCTAGTGAAATCTTTTGTCTTGCTTTATTTTTATTACTGATTTAACTTTATTATCCTATTATTCAACAGATGTCATATTTGGTTCTTTTAAGTTTTACCTTAATGCTTATCCTTTCTCTGCTCTATGATTCTCTCTGTCCCTCTCTATCTCTGTCCCTCATTTTGTCTCTTTAATTGTTCAATAATGTAATAATTCAGTGCTTATTGAGCAAGGATTAATACTACTCATCAATGCTTACATAGCTTTTCTTTTCTTGCTTTTCTTTGTTAGGACACAGTAAATCTTTTTTTGAATCTTTACTTTATGCACTCTATACAGTAATCTTCTGATTGATATCATTTTTGAATTATAAGATCTATATCGTGCAATTATGATGCATGTCCCTTGTAGATCCACGGACAAATATGCTACTTGTTTAACAAACTGGACCATGTCCTGGTTTAAGATCTATACTATTTCATGATTGGGTCATCTATTGATATCTAGATTATTTGTGAGGTTATTTATATTTGGCCCCTAAGTTGTATTTGGAATTGTATATATTGTAGGGTTTATGCATAGAAAGTTTCCTTGTTAGAAAGATTTTACAATGATGCTGCATTTATGTTAAAATGCTTATTATGCCTTATGCATTGCATTTCAAATTTGTGTCCTTTCAATTTACCAATTAGTTCATTATAATCTATTAAGTTTCTCAAATTTTATTTTGATGTTAATGGTAGATGTATTTTGGGGGTCCTGTGGCATCTTAAACGCAAGCGATAATATATGGCTTCTTAAGTACTTGTTAGTGCTTTATGTGCAAGATTGTTGTGATTTGGATAATTGGGAGTGTATTTTATTATCATATTTTGGCATCTTGAATTGCTAAAAACTGTGATTGTTGAGGTGTCTTAAGTCACAACTAAATTGTCAGAATTTAGCTGTTTCCATTCTACATGTTGGCTAGTGATTAGAACTCATCTTGTATATGGTATGAGTTGGAAGTTGAAACTTAAATTCTAATTTTTAGGTCTAGTCTTTTTGGAACAGAATGGAAAAGAATAGGTTAATATTTTTAGTATTACCTCTCCCTTCGGGATTATTTTTGCACAAATGAGGCAAGTTTAAAATTCTAATCTGATAAAATTTGGTTGAAAGTAATTAGTAGATATTTCATATTGTTATCTTCTTATACCACCAATCTTCAGGCTATTATCATTTGGATAACTCATCATCGTCAAAATGATTTTGTTGTTTAGAGCTCCTTCTTATAAAGAATATTTCATAGTAATTATTTTATTTAGTTGAATTGCCAAATATTAAGCCTAACACTTTTAATTGATTGATTATAATTTATACATATGAAGCACTTGAATGTGGAACTACAAATGATACTTTGAAAGATGAAATATATGATATTCAAAGTACAAGTTTTGTCCTTTTTTATTAGAATCTTACGAACTGCTTGAATAATTACACTTTCATGAATAGTGTACATTTGAGTTGCTATTCATAATATTTCCTTTTTTTCCCTTTGATCTCACCTTGGGATTCATAGCATTTGGAATTTTTGTACAGTTTCAAATTGATGTCTGTTAATTTTTTTTTTTATACCGTGGTGGTCGCCGGGCTTAAGCCCGACTAATCCACCACGTGGGGTACACACGCCCGCCTGAATGCCAAGACTCGGGAGAAATCAGGAGACTCAGCTGGCGGATGTGTGACTCGAACATGAGACGTAAGTCTCAGCATTGCTTGGTTGATCGCGGTAGTCGAGGCAACCACCACACAATGTCCTTGGGGGCCAAAAATTTTACAACTGTGCTTGGACCCAAATCAGGTTTTGCAACCATGCTTGAATAATAATAATTTGGTGAATGGTAAGGTTTAAGTTTCAAGTCATAATACTCACTTTATTTTGTTCGATTTCATTATGGGACTCCTTATATTTGAACTTTATGTGAAAGTTCTTTGATAGTAAAAGATTAAAAGATTAAACTTGAAATGCACATTTTCGTGGGGAAATGTTTCAATTCTTGTTATTTAGTGAAGATAGGACGGGTCTTATTATTTGTATACTTGTGCTTTTTTTTGTGACTTTTAGTTTGAACATTTGATATCTTGCTATTATAATATGGTTTTTGTCGTACTTGCAACTTTTTTTTTTTTCTGTTTTTATTATTTTTATTTTCTTACTTTATAATTTTTTTCTTTTGGGGTATATGAGCCTCTTAGAGTACCCTACTTGCCCCAGTGTCACAGGCCTATCCTTATTCCCTAGATTTATTCATACCATGCCTTATTCTTGACCAACCATTCATGCAAACTCAGTTCATGTAGCTCAGCGCCTTCCTCATTGGATGATTCCTATGAGTACATCTTATTTTGAGCACCTTCCAGCACGAAGGCCCGAAATAGTTCAATGCGCCCAACACAGATATTGGGTGGCATAACAGCGTCATCTACCCAGCCTTGAGTCCTGATGGACCTCGCACGGCTCACCTTTCGGCGATGTCTCAGAACGTACCCAAAGTCATAGGAACTACTTACATCCTCTATAGAATGAAGGTAACTGGCCCAAGAAGAAGTTTTGAAGATGACCTATACCATGTCATCAAGGAGGTTGACCTCATATCTCTCTATAATAGATGTTAAGCTTTTTACCTATTTTTAAAAGGAAACATCAAAATGTAAGGTCAATCATACTGTGCCTTTTTGTAGGCCTAACGAACTCTGATTGCAACGAAACTTGACAGACCCGCTAATTTGGTTACGATGCATGTCCAAACATAACCGTTACATCATGTTATGTATGAATGCCAATATATTCACACATAGAAACTCTATAACTGTATGTGGTATGCCTACTTGGGTTGAGATGCAAGCTTAGGATTACTTCTTCCTTAGGTTGGTTGACACCTGCAAATGGGATGTCTGTTTTGCCACGCAATTGATAAATTATAAAGTTCATATGCTGACCATTTTATTCTTTGACATATTTGCATTACAAGAAATTTACCTGTGATTCTTAAATTTCTTATTACCTTTCCTTGTGATGAAGAAAGTACCTAACAGTGTACATTTTGTAGTTGTAATATTTCTATTTTGATCATTAACTGTTTTTTGGATTTTATGTTTATCAGCCATTTTGTTATTTTTTATTTTTCTCTGCATGGCTTGTCCCAGGAGTTAGCAGCACAACAAGGCATCTTCTGGATGAGAACATGAAAGCATTTAACCAAATTGCAGCTAATCTTGCAACATATAAGGTCAGTTATTATTTTTTTCAGTGCCCATCCTTGAAAAAGATTAGTTCCCACACCTTTGGAAATAAGAAAAATTGTATAATTTTCTATTGGATCTTATGTTTCTATATCAATGTATTATTCCTTCTTTCATTTTTTTCCCCTCTAATGTTCATCGTTTCTGATTTTTATGAAATTCTTTTCAACAATTTATACGCACTAAAGACATCCCTGCCACATGCTTGAACTCTCGCAAAGACCAATTAAGCTTCAACATTAGACGTGGTTTGTTGTTGTCCTTGGTGCTGCCCTGATTCTCTACTCAGGTTCTGAATTCTGTGTGTTGTAAATTAGAATTGATGTTTAATAAAGCAAATTTTAGGCTTAGTGACTGTGTCAGCTCCATCAAAATTATTTATAAACAGAAATCTCAGGTCTTTATTCTTAGGTTGAATGAATATCCACTAACACCTTGATTGATATATTTGTGGAGGTCTTTCAGATTTGTATCCGTTAAGTTTTGCATTTTTTTTTATCATAATGAGCCTCATGAATCCTGCCCATTAGTTTATGTCCAATGTGATCCAATCAAGCTGTGAAATTGAAGTGTATTTGTTTGGTTTGTATGTAACACTGACATTGGAGGCCGTAAGAAGACAATAAACGGATGAAAAATCATGTTCTTGTAGGTTCTATTGGTTGTTGATATTTAATTCGATTGAGTACATCAGCTCCCTTTCTCTGAACTCTTTAAAGAAATGATCCTTTTTCCTTTCTTTTCTGTTGTTTTTCTGTGATGGAATTGTAGTTTTTAGATTTGTGCTAAGCTTTCAGATGTAAAGAAAATAGGATAGAGTTTTTATTTATGCCCTTAACGTTCCTATTAGTTGCCGCATGCTGAATGCTCAGCAGTGCATGGTACGCTAGCAGGGAGACAAATAAATTCCTCCAACTTATGTTTATGAATTGTGCCTTTCTGTTATAATGTATGTTCATTATCTTGCTTGAATTTTGAGAGAAGCATACTGTTTTTGGTTTTTTATTTTATTTTATTTTATTTTTTAAAATTTTTTTTGCAGATACAGGATAATGTTGATCTCCTTTGTCGTGCAAGGAACAATATTGTAGCCATGTTGGAAGAGTATGTTGCTTTTTGTTCTCATTTTCATTTCATTAAATGGTTCTGAAACAATATATGTCTTGTTATTGGCTGTTGTGACATGATTCTAACATTTTGGTACTCTATAAACTGATTACATTAACACTTGCAGCATGCGTATTACACCTGGATTGATGAGAGAGATGCCACCGTTACCAGTATCAATCAATGAGGAACTTGCAGCTACCATTTTACCCGGCACATCTCAGGTAATTGGTCCTACAAAGACACTGTTTTTTTTTTCTCTTTCTTTTTTTTATTAAAACAATTTCCTTTTTAGTTTTACACTTATACTCTGTTGGTCTTATTGTGATTGTAAAATCCCTTTTGCCCTTCTCAGTCTCTTTTTAATAGTTCTGTGCCCTTAAGTCTAAATTTCAAATATAAAGATATTCTTACTCTTCCACGAAATATTAATAATAGTAATAATTAAATTTTATGCAACTATATAAAATGGTTGTAATGCATTTGGATCCGCTCAGATTGTCACCCAATATATACATATATTTGAGTCCAAGGTTAGTGGGAAGAAAATTAGATGCTTTTAAGCTACTAGAACTTGGCAGTACCAACTTGCACTTGTAACTTTCACATTTGATGTGAAAAACTAGAAGATAGTATCAGAGACTTAAAGCACAAGAAGTAGGTCTTAACAATTTGCATTATGTGTTGGTTAAATCCCAATTAGATGCCTAAAGGAACCACTGGTTTCCTGGCAAGCTTGTGTCTCAAGTACATCTCCAGAATGAAATGGACTTATTAGCCTTACAAATTCAGAGTTATTCCATGCTTGTTTATTTATTTAGTTCAATAGAAATGCGACTTTGCTTTAATCTTGATTGTGTTGAATGCACAGGGTGTGATGTTTGGGTCACCTCAGGGGATCCGTCTGAAGCAAGAACCTAGATGTTGATGGAAAATCCCATAGGTCAAGGGGTATCATCCATTCTGTGTAAGTACGATAATTTCTTCTGTAAATTTATAGGAATTTGGTAGGGGGCTCTTTTTGTCGTTTGTGTACGCAGATATTACACACACACATCAAGTACCACGAAGAGAATTTGTGATGAACCATTTCCGGAATCCGAAAAGTTTCGCCATTTGATCCCAATCACTGAGATAATAATAATGTCTTTCATGGACCAACATGTCTAGGGCCCCCTTGTAGAGAGTCTGAACAAGACCTTTTGTTGTAAACTGAACCTCAACCCAAACGTTTTGTATAAATTCATGAGACAGGAAATGCTTAAATCATTGTTCTTGCAGCCTTTGCCCTCATCAGGAATGACGGCATTTTGATTTTGAACAGTTTGCACTTTGTTCATTAGTCTTTTGTGATTGTGCATGTTTCATATAAACTTGATTTTATTTCTATGTGTGAAGCATGTTTGACTGAAACCAGGTAACAAGTGAGCAAGTTAACTAATGTCGGCCTTAAATTTTGTTGCTCATGCAGATATGGATTTGGAGCATAAGAGTATTAATAGCATTTTCAAAAATCTATGGAAATCAATAATCGTGCCTTTCATGTAGTGTATATAGGTATAGAAGTTATAGATAAAGCCCGTATTTTGCAGCCTACCCACTTATCTTCATGTAGTTGATCTTAGAGATTCACTTAGTTTGCTTTTTTATTGTCATTTTTTCTCCCACATGCTCTTGTAAAAGTTTATTAACAAGTTTGAGAGTGTATGCAAGTACCAGTTCTAAATTTCTAGAACTTGTTTTGGTTTTAAAATTCCATGATGTTGCTTAAAGCGAGCTCGGGAACCATCTCTTTGTTTTCCCATTTCAACCTTTATCGATCCTTGCGGAATCTGCATACTATTTGTGTCAAAAAGAAATTGTTTGCTGAAGACTTTCATGTTTTTGTTATCATCCATTGGGAATTGTATGGCTCAATTCCTTTAGTTTGGATTTGTAAGTTTTTGGTGTCTTCAACTGAACTTGGTGTAAATCCTATTACCGGATATGTGTGCGTTTGTGTGCTATGGCTGTATTTTCCATTACTCTGTAACAACTCCAGTGGTTGAAATAAACTTCTTTGGTTTACATTTCAAAATATGAAAAACAATCTTTCACTGTTTTCTGAAAACGATCTATTTTCTTAACTTTAAAAGAGTGGAAACAGAAAGGGTCAAATTTACAATCTTAATAGGATGTCATTTAGAGCATTAACAATGTTATTGTAGCACTCCCAGACACGTGCCGCATCCTGGCTCCTTGCAGCATAGTCTAACTGCAAGTATAAAGAGAGAGATCACATCCAAAATAATGCATTTTGTTTTTAAAAAATAACTTTTTATTGTTTTTTAAAATTAAGGTCCCGTTCAATTTGTGATTTAGATTATTAAGATGAAGAAGTATTACGTATTCAAATATTCATAAATATAAAAACTTTATTTTTGTTAAAGAATTTAAAAACAGTTTTTCTTTTTCTTTTCTTGGTTAAAACAATGAAAATTATTTTTAAATGTATTATTACTTGAAAAGTATTAATCAAACGCTGTTGAATTTTTTTTTTTTTAAATAAAAAGTACCAAAAAAATTGTTTTTTCAAATTCACTTAATCAAATATATTTCCTAGGTTTTTAAATTTTTGAATATAATAAATTATATCTGAATCACAAAACAAAGTGGACCCAAGATATCATCACTTACTCTCGTGACGTTGTTGAACAACTGTGAATAAAGCTTTCTCATCTGAGGCCTCTCATTCCCAGGCTTTGCTTGGATGATAGTGTAAATGTCTTGCTTTAAGTAAGAAGAGCTTTTTCTAAGTGCTTTCTGTGCTTCTTTCCACGACTCCATTTCGATCAGAGACTTCACATCTAACAGATCCTGCGCATGCCCTCTAATCCCAGACTCTGCTTCTTCCAGTGTTTGATCTGGAACTGTCATTCTGAAATCAAAACAGTTTGCTTTTCTTGGGTTGAACATAGCTTCTGCACTCAAAAACAGTGCTGCCATGGCTGCTGTTGATGCTATTATCGTTCTTCTGCTGCTATGGCCAGCTTGGTAGAGCTTTATTTGAAGGGTTTTTGAGGAGTGATTTGAGGAATTTAGAGAGCAAATAATAAAGGGCGGAGAGAGAGTGTGGTATTTGGGTGTTAAAGTTGCCATATTTGTATGCTGACAGTGTTTTTGTTCATTCAGCTATAGGAGGGTGGAGAAATGGAGTTGTGTGGTTTATATGTAGTGTGAAGTGTAGTGGGGATAAGGTTATAAAATAGATATTAGTTCAAAATTTTGTACCAACATTCTAAAATAGATATAAAAAGATATCCTTAAAATAAAATAAACAAATATAATTAATGGTGTAATCTAAGATAGAAATAAAAAGAAATAATGTTTAAAATAACATAAATAAACATAGTTACTTAACTATGTAGGCCTTGAGAAACTTTTTTAAAGAGAAAAAGTATTCTTCAAAGTTTTTTTTTAGTGATATATACCTTTTTAAAGAGAAAAAGTATTCTAGTTCAACTTTGTGAATCTTGCTGTTATTACTTTTTAAAAAAAAAATAAAAAATTGTAGAGTCAAATTTTCTAAAAAAGTATTATTTTAAACTGTGTTTTAAACACTTTCTAAAAAATTTTTTTTAAGGGTGATTAATTGGTGAGAAAATACAGAATTTATTAAAATTTTGTTTATTATTTTTAAAATTTTATATTTTCTAGTGTTCGATTGGTAAAAAAATGAGAAAAAAAACATTTCAGCTTTTTTTTGTTGGTTAGTAAAAAAATAAATAAATTTAAGAACTTTTTGATTTTTTTAGTGTAATTTTTTTTAGCTAGAGAGTAAGAAAAGCTCTGGAGAAAATCTCTTTGCATTAAATTAAAACATTATTTTTATATAATTTATTACCGACTAATAACTAACATAATTTTTTTTTTTGCTTGTGTTTAATAAAAACTGCTATAAACAATTTTGGGGCCAGCTTTAATAAAATTCATAAATGTGTTATTTGAACTTTAGTGCCATGTTTTTATATTTTAAATTTCCTTTAAATAAATTTACTAAACCTTCTTTTTTTTCTAATTTTTTTTTTTATTATTATGATGTTGCTTGAGTTTGCAAAATGCAATGTGTGATTTGTAAACTCAAAAACTATTTTAGGTATAAAAAGAGAAAACAACCTTATATACATACATACATACATACATATATATATATATAACTGTTCAGAAAAAAAATTTTCAACGGCATTCTTTCCAAAATATTTCTTAAAGAAAAAAATCGCTGAAAAGAAATTCCACCACGTGACATGTCTCCCCTCTCCCTCGTGGCCACACCCTAAAAAGTAAAAACTGAAAAATAGAAATTTTCTTGCATGGGGATGAGGTTGACATGGGCCAGATCATACGGTCTCAAGCTCATTTGGTACTCCCGATATTTCACCAGCTTGCAAGGTTATTTGGGTAAATGCAAGCGAACCAAGCCTTCCTTCGGTTTCCCACAGCATTGCGCTCTGCCCGAAAATCTAAAAAGAGGAAACAGGAAAGCTGACAGTCTGAGTTGAGAGTCTCAGTCTTAGACTCTCAGTCTCAGCCTTTTTTTCTACTTCGGCTTCGGCTGCTTTTTTCTTTCTCAAATTGGAAACCCTAGCTCGCGAGCGCCAACCAATAAATAAAATTTGTTTTTCTTTTTTCTTTTTTCTCAAAGAAAAGACCAAAATACTTTAAATCCTCAATCTCCTTCCACGGTGTGAGATACAAGTGACGGACGATTAATTATCCCCGGCGGTGAGACGATGAGTCGCCGGCCGGCGGAGAACAAGCGGCCGCAGTTTTTCAAGATTATTCACTCTTCCATCATTCAAGAACGACGCCTTGTAAGACTTTTTGTTTCTTCTTCATGGGATTGATTTAATTATTTTTTGTGTTCGAAAGGAGGGTTTGGTAGGTAATGTATATATATATATATATTTTTTTGGAGAAAATATTGAGAAAACTTTCTCATAATTCTTTTTTGTAAGAGACAATTTCGTAATAGTTAGTTAATTAGAATTACTGCGAAATTTTATTTTCTTATCCTCTAGCTATTAAGATTTTGGTCAGAAAATAATATGCCCGAGAAACTCTTCTTTTCATATTTGGGTTCGTTTTGTTGGAGATAATGTTTTACTTGGGAAAAACGGTGCTTCTGATGAGCAGGGAAGAGAAGATTTGTTCATTGAAAGCCCTTGTTTTCACTCTGTGCGCGTGTGTTTGTGTATATGAGTTGGGTTTTAGAATGTGGAGATACCTTTAGGAAATTCTTGCGTTTATTTATTTATTTATTCAGAAAGATGAGTCTTATTTGAGAATTTACTGTCATTTGGGCTAAGTGGGATTCTCACTTCAATCATGTGAGGGATTTTTTTTTTTTTCCTCACGTATCTGGCATTTCTTGTTAGCATCTTCATATCCGGCAAGTGGTTTTCTTTACACTTGTTTGGTCCATGTAATTAGAGCAGAATCATAGAAAATTTTGAAATTATCCCTAATATTTGTAAGGGTTATTTCTTCAAAGTCTACTTTGTGAATTCCTACTGCAAATTAGCCTAACGTTTCAGTATTTTAGAATGATTAAGGGGTCGTGTGAATATTTTTTAATTGTTTTATTGTTATTATTATTATTTTTAGTGCTCCTCCCTAGTTGAATTTTTCGTCTCTTTTAATGTGTTTATCTATTTTTCCCATAGTTTTTTTTCCAGAATAAGAAAAGAAGAGGTAGTGTGGACTTTTCTCTATATCAATTACCATGATAAATTTCTAATTTATGTTGAGCTGTTGAAGGATTTCTGGGGATTTTTTAAAATACTTCCTGTCATCTTATCTGGGGAAGATGAAAGTGTTGTGTGTCCTTGTGGATATTAGTGCAGTTGTGAACATGAGCAAAGCGAATTTTAATATCTTTATATTATATTTTAGTTTTTTTATTTTTATTTTTCCTACTTCTCCTCTCTTCTTGTTGAATGGGTGCTAGAGCATGTGTTACAGTAGTTAAAATGTTTTGATTGCGGTCTAAGTAGTTGAAGAGAACGGCATGCTCAGGTAACAAGGCACTTAAATGCCAGTGAAGTAAGATACTTAAAAGAAATAGAATTTACTACATTGAGTACACGTATGGAAAATATTGGATATTGTAACTTAGAAGTCCTGTTTACATACTAATTAAACTCTAAATTGAGGATCATGTTATTGAAACTCTGCTAAAAAGAGGTAATAGAATTCATTGTCAATTTATAACTGTGTCTTCAGTCACATAGTGAAGAATTATAGCCAATTCTTCTTAGGTTCTCTGATTGATTCCATGGCAACTTGCAGGAACTGCCAAAAAAGTTCATTAGGAAATTTGGTGAGGATATTTCTGATGCTGCAGTCCTGAAGGTTCCAAATGGTACAACATGGGAAATTAAATTGAGGAATGATGATGGAGCTGTTTGGTTTCACAATGGCGTAAAGGAATTCTTAGAATATTACGCCATATGTCCTGGGCATTTCTTGGTTTTCCGATATGATGGACAATCTCAATTTTATGTTCTTATATTTGATATGACTGGTAGTGAGATAGATTATTGCCATGTTTATGATAATTACGAAGACCCAAATCTTGAAAGAATGCTTCCAGGACCCAAGAGTGACGTCGAACGAACCTCGTCTCGTAAGTCTTGGCAATGGCATCATGTTCTTCGCATGTGTTTGGGTTGTTCTTTTCATTGTCAATACCTCAATCCAATTAATAATTCACAAGATGAAACTAGAATGTAGCATTGGTGTTTTGGTCTAAATAAAACCTTTCTTTGCAGGATGTTTGGTCCCTTATACCATAGAGAATTTCGCTGCACTTGAGAAAGCCAATTCTTTTGAGTCTTCATATCCTTTCTTCACTGCTGTCATGCGGCCGGCCTATATGGGTCATAGATTTCTGGTTAGATCATTAGCCTTCTTCTTCTTATTTTGTTCAATGCTTATGACACTTTCTATGTGTGCTCTTTGATTTATAAGTTCTTTGGAGGTATTACCATCATGATGAGCTGATTGTGCACCTCTTCTCTCTCGCAACTCATATTGAGAGAAGCGTTTTGAGTGTAGCGTTGAGCGACAGGGAGATTCACATTATAGTTAGAATCTTTTGATGATCAGCATATGCTACCTAAGAACATAAAATTCGTTTACTACTTACAAATTGTAAATCTTGCTTGTGAAATTGTAAATCTTGCTTGTGCAGCATATACCACATGACTTCCTCAAGAAATACTTGTCAGAGAGCTTGAACAGTATTAAACTTCAATCATTGAACGGACGTACTTATACCACTGGATGCCGTTATTCTGGAAAACATATTAGAATTAGTAAAGGGTGGTCTGCCTTCATGTTTGGGAATGATCTTCAGGTGGGAGATGTTTGTGTATTTGAGTTGGTGAATAAGGAGATTCCTATGCTAAGAGCTCATGTTTTCAAAGCAGAGCAGAAACTTATCTCTGGAGAATAAAAAAAAAAAAAAAAAAAAAAAAACTCTGGAGGAAATAAGAAATTTGATTTCTGTTTTGCTCAGGTTTTTCATTTTGCGGTATTCCTGTTTGTTCGCCCCTCCTATTCTTGGTAAAAGACTTACCAAATTCACTATTCCAGCGTATAAAATGAGGTCGTTGTTAATTTTTTGTTGTTCTTATCATTAAAAATATAAATTTTAAGTGATTATGAATGTAAACTTGCAAGATTTTATAAGATAGAATATGATGGAATTGTAATAGATAGACAAGATGAAGAATTTGGACAAAAATAAATTTATGATAAATTAATCTCACATGGTGAGATTGATTTATTTTGTGCGTTAAGGTGGTAAACTTATTGTTAATTTTAATCTTATTTGGGTCAAACATTGGAATATAATTATTTATAATTTTACTTCATTCTATCTTGGTGTTTAACAGTTCATATATATATATATATATATCCCTGCCTTGTAAGCCTTGTTTATGAATTTTTTTTTTTTTTTATTCTGATTTTAGTGCTAGCATTCTCCGTTACGTTAATATTAAAAATAGCAATTATTGGACTAAAGTTCATTCGTTAGTAATAAAGACCAAGAAATTGGAATGGATTTTGGACGGCGTGCGCTTGCCACGTTGTTGACAAATTAATTGTGAAGTATAACCGTATTTCCTAACTTATTATAAAGTGAACACTCGCTGAATACATTAATTTTTTTATTTAAATATCACCAAAAAGCATCGTATGTGATAATATTTTTATTATTATATTAGGAGTAATGTTATGTGAAAACCTAAATTTATATTCCGAAGTATATGTTACTTTTATATCCTTTGTATTATTTCAAATCATATAATGGTAGGCGATCAGAAATAATTCAATAAAATCCAATTATGGTGTAAATGTTTGACATTTTTCTGATGCTAATACTATATACTAAATGTTACTGTATTAATATTGAAACCAATAGCCAAAGGTCCAGCCACTTGATTGAGAAGCACCTGCCTACCTTTTTGGCCAAGTAAACAATAGGAAATTGTGATTATCTCTTATGGACAACAACTTACAAGATATTATTGCGTTAAACATAATTCTAGATAATGCAGTGGAGTACCCCATGGTGTTAGGCGAGTGGTGCTAGGTACTGATCTTTGAGAGAATCTCATATCTGATATCCTATTACAAATAATTTATTTGAAGGTAGAGTTTAAGGCAAATTTAGGTAGATTAGGTAGTTGCATGTTCAGGTGTAAAATAAAAGACATTATTTAAATCATAAATTATAAACAAATTATTTTAAATGGCCCAGGTAGTGTTTAACCATAGATGACGTGACTTTATTTTATTATTTTTTTACTCCTTTATAATTTTTAGTAAGTTCTTTTGGGTAAATAAATAAAATAAAGTAAAGTAAATTGATTGAGAAAAAAAGTTATTGTTTGACGTTGGAGTAATATATATTTTAACCAAAGTTGAAAAATAAGAAAGATAATAATATGGTTGTTATATTTGTATATTTTATTTTATGTAATTGATAATAGTCAAGTTAATACTGTATTAAAAAAAGTAGGTAGCATAATTCTTCACCTTTATAAAATAAGAGTTCCTTTTTTATATAATAAAAGTGAGTGCCAACCAAAAAATATTTATACTAAAGTCAGCTCCATCCATATAAAAAAAGATAGCAAAAAACTCAAGTTAATTACGCACGGTTAAACTCGGGGTTCGCACGGTTGGTGTGCGTGCTTTCATCAAGACAATGTTGCCCTTCATCTGTATCGTACGCTAGGGAGATTAGGAAGGGCGAGTTCTTCCTCTGCTGGACACCAGACAACGTCTTTTAGACTATCTCCAACCATGTAATTATTATTATTATTATTATATATATTTTTAAATTATTATAATTATAATTTATTTATAAATAAAATTTAATTATATTTATTTAATTTAATTAAATAGTATATTATTATTATTTTATTAACTTAAATTACAACTTTTATTATTTAAATTCTTTTCTAAATATTTTGTAGTTTAGATAAAATATAAATTTTATACAATAACTAATTATTTATTAATTATAAAATAGTAAATAATGACTACTTAATTAACTTTAATTAATTAATAATTAATAATTTATATTTTATAAGTATTATTATTATTAATTAAATATGATATTAAGTAAGTATGTAAAAATAAATTTATGTATATTTTTAAGAAAATAAAAGAAAAAGGTCAAAAAAAATTATTATTAAAATAAATATTCGAAAAGTATTTGTTTAGAGTAAAAAACAAAATAAATAAGTTAAAAAAATTACTATTTAGTATTAATATAACAGAGTTAAAGGACTGAAGACGGCGTGCAGGATCCTTCCTTCTCTTCTTCTTATTTATTTATTTTTGACTATTTTGTTTTTTTCAAACTTTGTAATTCCTTAATTGAACTAAACTTTGCTTGACCTTAGGGTTTCGAATTTCCCTTTCGTTTCTTGATCAGAATTTCGGAGAATCGATTCTGTAGCTTCTCGTAAAAGAGAATCAGTCGAGGTTATGTATTGAATTCTGTTGAGCTCCATTGCGATCTCGGTAGTCTTAAGTCAATGGCGGATTCACTGACGCAACACATTTTGGATCTGTTTAAGAGACTCGGAAAGAGTTTCAATCGCAAGATTGCTGTGATTGTAATGACTTTGGTGAATCATAAGGTGCGTCATTCTCTTACCAATTCTCGTTGTTTCTGTCGGAATGAGGGTTTGTCTTATATTTCCATTATAAATGTTATTATTATTATTGTTATTATTATTATTATTATAATTATTATTATTATTAGTATTTGTATTTGAATCGGATATTCGATTCGAGAAACAGAAGCATCTGAAGGAAAGGATTAGGGGCAACGAAATTGAGAGTTTCATAATTGTGGCATTTTTTTTTTTTTGAACTTTCTCGTTTGCATAAGTCTTCGTTCGTCTTTCGTTAGAGTAATCTTCTTTTCCAAAGACAATGTACATTGTTCACGATTTGTTATTTATTCTATTACGAGTGAATTCATGGGACTAGGCTGTGCGATTTTCATTTCCAACTTGTTCGTTTGTTCCACTTATTATAGTTCCGGGTTGAATAAGAAACTGGAAAGAAAGAAATGGCATCAAGATATAGTGCCGGTTCTTTATGCAAATGGTCATAAAACATTAGGAGTCTGTTTTGTTTTTGGCGAATTCACGAACTACTTATAGATCACTATTTTCCAGCATGCTGGATCACTGGGAGCTGTAGCTGGATTTGCTATTGCTGTTATTTTTACTTGGAAGTTCTTAAGATCTCCCGGCAGACCAAAAAGAAGTCAGCCTAAAGTTACAGGTTCTGAATCAACAAACAGTTCTGCCAGTCAAATTATTGAAGTTACGTCCTTATCTGGTGCAGATGATTTATGTCCTCCTGTGAAGGTGAAAATTACTTCTATTACAGCAATGAGCTCCTGCTGTCAAGAATTCTTTTTTTTTTTTTTTTTTTTAAGTGGATAATCTCGCTCTTTATATATTCTAGTTGACACATGATCGAGTTGTTAGGAAGAAACTGAACGGAGGCAGAAAGGTATGCACCGTATTTGGAAAATGTATGTTTTTCTCCCTTTCTTGCACTTGCTTAAGTTTTTAATGTTGGTCATCTTACTAAATGATGCATTGTCAACTATTTATCTTCATTATTTTTAACCTCCACCTTCTTGGAACTCAAACCATGACATATGATAATCCAATGAATGTTGATTACGTGACTAAGACGTTTGAGTTAGAGTATTTAGTTGGATAATGAAGACACATCTCTTAGCATGGCTTTGGAACTTTATGACATTTGATATCTGTTACTCTTTCATGTTGTTAAACACTGCTAAAGATGTTAGGATGCTGTCCATGATAAGTTTTCTAAAGCTCATGATGTAGCAGAAATCCACAAGATCAAGGTGAGAGTTGGGACAACCAAGCAAGGAAGTACCACAATTACGTACTGTGCCAATGTTGTGAAAAATATCTGGCAAGAACTTGATTGGTATAGATGTATTGGGACTGAGTGTATAGCAGATGCCATAGTTTCTAAAACTAGAATGGTAGAGATCTGGTCCATGATTTTTTGGCTGGGCTGAACTTATAGTTTGATCAAGTATGAGCTTAGACTTTAAGCAAGACATCCTAGAAGAAGGCAGAAGAAAAGTAATGCTCACACCCTAGAAGATAGAGAGCTTAAGTATGATTGCTAGTAAAGGAAAGGATCAGAAAAGCAAGTTTGAAACTTTGACTTTGCTGTAAACTTCAACCGTAGAAAATTGGAATCGATTTAAAAAAGTTTGAGAAGTCTTGGAGAATTTTTGTAAAAAATTCACCAATTTAGAAAAGTCAAAAGATTTTTAATAAATGCTGAAATATGCATAATTACCGCTAGATATGATGAAAACAAACTTTGGTCTTAGGTTTGGCTTTTTTTTTTTTTCCCCCTCCTGATGTTTAATTATGTAGTGTCTTGTTTATTGACCTATACTTCGCTAATTTCGATTCTATATGCTTAGCTTAATTTATTAATTCATTATTTAAGTGTATTTGTTTTTTTCCTCTTGTGTTATGAGAGTAAACTAAAAGGAAATAGTTTTGAGAACACTCTTGATTTATTTTTAAGCTTTTATCTTATTTTGACTTTTAATTATTTGTTTGCTTTTTTTGTTATCTTTTTGGTAAAACATATCAAATAATTTATGATTCATTAGCTTGTTAAAATGTTTGAACTTATACTGCTATGTTGGTTGATATAGTTGAAAATAATATATAATTGTTAGTATTTCTTGTTTTTTATTACTAAATAACTTCTCTTTTACTTCTATGTTAAATTTCAACTAAGTAAAATTTTATTGAGTTTTAATAACATTTTTGAGGTGAAAATGAAAATTTAATCGAACACTGTTAAATTTTTTAAAACTTTGACAAATTATTTAAGCGAATTTTTATATCTTTGATTTTACATCCACTTCCCACTTCAATAAAAAAAAGGAAATAATTTATAAAAGTATGTCAAATTTCGGGAACTTTTCAAACCATGCAGGAAAATAATGCTTTACGGGTCCAAATTGAGATAACAAAGATGGTTTATGGTCACTTATTGTCAGAAGGCAAGACATACTAGTGACAAGTGTTGAAAATTGCATGAGAAACCCTCGCCTTCTTGTAAAGATAGGAGTGTTAATTTGTATAATTGTGTCATAAACGAGTCATGTAGTAAACGGGTTTGACCTATATATTGCAAACTTAAACCCGACCTATTTATTAATCGTGTTAAATTTGCAAACTCAAACTTGACTTGTTTATTAATCGTGTTATAATCGTGTACTTATATATAACTTATTCAACTTTTTATAACCAATTTTAATTTTTTATGAAAAATATTAATAAAAATATAAACATAAATAATTTATTAAAAATAAAATAAAATAAATTTTTTTTTCAAAATAATAATAATAATAAAAAGTTATATCATCAACATATTACTAAATACATTAATGTTAAAATAACATATTTATAATTTATTTTTTAACATATTTATAATCGTGTTAAACATATCATTTTCATGTTTAGCAGGTTAACTTGTTTATGACCTAAATTTTAGGTGTGTGTAATTGTGTTTAACTTATTTTGACCCGAATTCATTTATGTTAAATCCAAACCCGTTTAATAAATATTGTGTTCGGATTTGGTTATTGTATCATGTCATAAATTGCCACACCTAAGTTAAGATTAGGTATACAAAGGTGGATAACAAAAAATCAGTGGTCAAGCAAATTTGTCGATTGATCAAACAGTTCTAAATTTTCAAGTAGGAATTAGTCTTGGTGAAATTGAAAAGCTGAAATCTTTCTTAGCATTTTGGATAAACCCATAGGTACCTTTTCATTAGCACATTTAGGTAAATATCCTGTCTCAATTGGTCGTCAAGCCTTGGATAAACATTTGCCAACTCTTGGATAGGAGACTTTGGGGCTACTAGTGACATGACCCAACTCATCTCATATAGTTAACACCTATAACCTTAGTCCAAGTAATCCAAAAATAGCCACCACTGATGGATCATGAAGCATCGTTGTAGGATAGCTGATATTCACCTAAGACCAACCTTTATACTTGAAGAGGTACTTCATGTGCCAAAGTTATCCACAAACCTTGTCTGAATATGAAAACTAACTCATGATGTAAGTTGTCATGTGATTTTTCACCCAACTCACTATGTAATTTACGACTAGGATTTGGGGAAGAAGATTGGATTTTCTAGAGAATGAGATGGGCTATACTACCTTGAGACACTAGCACACCCTTGAAAGAGTTCCTCCCCACTACTAGCCGGACAATATCTCTCCACTACAGAGCAAATTTGGCTTCACTATCGTCACCTATGGGAAGGAAAGAGATCTTTGCCGAATGTCAACAATAGATATAGCTTCACTTAGGCTAGTGTTGTTGTTGTTGGAAACCACCATTTCATGCATCTACAAGCCACAGATGGGTCCTTGATCAAAATCCTTTGGTGGTGGGAAAAGGGTGAGCCTTGGATATCCTTCTTTTTTCTACTCTTAATATTATTTTCTCACATTATTTAAGACTTTAGATTCGTATGACTTCCACTGTGATGTTTGTGAAAGTGACAAAACACAAGCATTTACCTTTTCTGACTAGCAATGAAAAGTATCCTAAATCCTTTGATTGTATTCGCAATGATATTTGGAATTCTACTCCTATTGTTAACATATTAATTGAATGTTGGTTTGTCTCCTTTATTAATGACTATGGAAAAGTTTCTTGGATCTTTTTACTCAAACAAAAGTCTGACGTAAGCCTTGTCCTTCCACATTTCCATGGTATGGTACAGAATCAATTTGACACTGAAATTTAGAAAATTCACTTTGACAATGGCAGTTATTACTTTAACCAAGGAATTAAGTCTTGATTCCTTATTTTTAAAGGGAAGAAATTATTTGTGAATCATCAAGTTTCCACACCCCACTACAAAATGAGATTTCTAAATGAAAAAATGGTCATCTTTTAGATACAACCAACCCTTTTTATTTCAGAGTAATGTACCTAATGCCTATTTGGTGGGTTGGGCTGGGGTTAATCACCGTGCCATCATCTTCTTCGTCCTCACCAGAGTCACAAAACCAAATTGAGGGACCCTCACACTAGTTACTATTATATAAATATGTGATATGTGATGTGTGTTAAACATTCTCAATATAAAAATGTGTTTCAAGGCGTTATTTTTGTGCTTTTGTATGTTAAAATATCTATTTTAGGTTTGTTTTCATCATTTCTAATGGTAATTATGTGTATTTTAGCATTTATGTAAAAATTATTTAGGCTTGTCTAAGTTAGCAAATTTTTAGAAAAACTTTCGTAGACTTTTTGATCTTCTTCAAATAACTTCAATTTTTTTAAGCTCGAAGTTTAGGGAGAAGTTGAAGTTTTGAACCATGCTTGATAGTGGAAAGATTTGTATACCATATGCATCTACTATTAACCAACTTGTTTACGTACTCACAAAGGCGTAAAGTCATACAACATTTAATGCCAATGTTGCCAAGCTGAGAATGGTAAATCTTCATTTACCCACTTGAGGGTGGTGAGCATTGAAGAGAAGTAAGGAAATAAATGAAAAAGGAAGAAAATTGATGATATTTTAATTCATTGCAGATTTGTAGTGATCTCATTGTAGATTTGCAGTATCTCTTTATACAACTGCTAAAATTGTTATAGTTTGTGCCTAAGCCTTGTACATCTATTTATTTATATGGTATCAATTTTTAGGATACCATATCAAAGAATAAGGAAATCTCTCTCTTCTCTCCCATAGGGGCCATAGAATTGAACCATGTTAAATCCTTGTGTCTCCTATTTTTCTTTGTTTTACAATAGTAAAAAAAAAAGCAAATTTACTAAGCTAGCAAACCATATAGTTTTCTGGAGATGTCTTAAAGAAGGAAGACAAAAAATCTAAAAAGAAAAAAAAGACAAGAAAGAAAAAAAAGGTTCAATTGAGGAAAAAACTTAGGCATTTATTGAAATTGGAAAGTTGTTCTTTATTTTACAATAATAAAAAAAAGGAAATTTACCAAGCTAACAAACCATATAGCTTTTTAATGGAGATGTCTTACATTTAAAAGAAAAAGAAATAAGGAAGGAAGACAAAATTTAAAAAAAGAAAGTTTAATTGAGACAAAAGCTTTTACATATATTGAAATTTGAAAGAGTTCCCATACACATTTTCTACTTAAAATAGTATAAAAATTAAATGAAGAAAGCAATACATTTGAATAATAATTCGCTATATGGGCTGCAGTGTGGGAGGCGAGGAATCGTTGCATATTTCACAATTCTGATATCAATGTAAATAGAATAGTGGAGAGATCTCACTTTTTGTTTGCAATATGGGTCTCTTTTGGCAAGCTAGGGCTAGGATACTCTTTTAGCGATTGGGTGATTCAGTGGGCACCTATTTTGTACTCTATGTAACAGGGTTTTCTGGGTTGCTCATGGTTTCTTTTGTATTATTCCCTTTGTACTTTTGCGCCTAGGTGCTGGACAGCTCGTCCTCTTAATATATTATGTTTCCTTTCAAAAAAAAAAAATTAATAAATTAACAAAGTAAGCATGGTTGAATGTCAAACTAACAAAGCACATGTCAAGAAGTAAGCTGCCACGAAAGAAAATCAAAATCTATAAAGGGATTAGACCAAAAGCCATCTTATCAAAATCATTAACCCTCTTAACAAGATTGGTTTTATTAGATCATGTATTAAGGGATTAGATCACGTATTAAGAATGTATTTATATTGCTTTTTAGCTTATTACATAATCAAACTAGATATTTCTGCATCCATACAAAAGTTCTCTGACCTTCTCAAAATTTGCATTTTTTTTTTATATCGAACTAAACTTCCTTTAAGTAATTTTGATTTTTAAGTGATTGAGATTGAAAGTGAAATAAAAATCTCAATCCTTGATTCCTCTCAAATAGAACAATTAGTCTCTTACTAATAATCAATTTTGGAAGTGCCATTAAAAATATAAATAGTTAAAAATTTAATAAAATAAACAACCCAAATTTTGTTTAAATATGCATCAATCTTTCACCTTTATAGACTAAAGTGCAGCAATCGACATCATCAAGTTAGAAAAGAAGATATGTTTACTTGAGTTTGTATCTTTGCATAAAAGATTTGGCTCACGAACTTTATAGACTAAAGTGCAACAATCAACATCATCAAGTTAGAAAAAAAGATATGTTTAGTTTTGTTTGTATCATTAAATTAATTTTTTTTCTACTTTCTTTTCCCTTTTTTAAAAACTTTACAACGTTGCTTCATTCTTTTGGTGTTTTTATAATTTGTTATGCAAATCATGGAGATTTGGACTACCATTAGAAATGTTAGGATTATGAGTTTGTTGAAATGTTTCCGAACATAATATTAAAATTTGTGATTCTAATCACTGAATAATGTGATTCATGATTATTATTGGATTCATGAATGGCCATAGTTGTGAATCAGAACTGAACTAATGCTAATCATAAGTGAATTGTGAATGAATCAGTCTGAATTGAAAGTGGATTGGTAGTTGAATCATGGTGGAATAATTTGAATCTTTAATTTGTTGAAGAACACTAATGTTTTGCAACTCCATATACACTTAATATATACAAATATGCGATTCACATCTGTCATGTATCTTACAATTCATCGATTTGAATTTTGATTTGATTCATCAGGCCTCAAAACAATTCACTTCTGAGTCACAATTTGACAACCATGTTTACACATATTGTTAGACGTTGTGCTTTGGTAAAATATATTTAGAGTTTATACAACTGAGTCAATAATTAATTAATGTAATATCAAAAACCACCTAACCTTGATATCCTTTAATTTTTGCAACGTGTAAACTTGGTCCATAGGTGGGATTTGGAAAAAGAATGATGCACAACATTATCTCTGGAGCAACCTCAATCATAAAGTGAATGTTAAATGTGAATTTTTTTGGGTGGCCAAACATGGTAGTTATATGTTTCTTAGTATTTAAATAAATCCATTATAGAATATATTGGTACCTTTGTGTAGTTTTCCAATTCACAATCCGATTGTCAAGAACTCCTTGTCAATCTTGTGTCGATCTACATTGAATGCTACTTGTAATATCTTCTTTGCTCTTTTCTTAGCATCTAGATTCTCACAAGTCTATATTCTTGATTAGAAGTTGTTACACAAATTATAGCCTCCACCAATTACCATGCACATATTTTTAGATTTAATTTATAATTTGTTGATTCAACAGGTAATTTTGGAGAACTAGCCACTTTCTTTTAGGACCAGTAGATCACTTGTTTTTCCAGCTTCATCAGTCAAATTAGCCTTATTGATGTGTTAGAGAAGTTTATCTGGCATTCCAAATCATTTAATCAAAGGGCAAATAGCTGATGAATAATCTTTTTGGTTGTTTTTTGATTGTTTGGAGGTAGAAAAATCTGCAACACTCAGTAGATCCTGATTTAAATAAACATAAAATTAAAAAAAAAAAAGAAACAGGCTGATGTTTTCTTGTTATCATATATCATTTCACTGTTCATTATCTAGGTTGGAGGACTTTGAAAATTGGCCTATGTGATTTTCAAGATTATATGTGGTACTTGTCTTTTGTCTTTCTACTTAACATTTCATATCTCATGAAGCCTCAAATTGATTAAATGCTTCTAGGTACATTAAATGGTTATGCACATTTTAATGTAATGTTTTCCTTCGTTCTTTTCTTCTCCTTTTCCTTTTTTTTTCCTCCTCTTATTTTCCAACTTGTAAAGGAGGCTTTTAATTATCATGCACGTGTACAAACTGTTCTACAATTTCTTATGACCTTGGCTTATGTTGTCTCAGATGACTTGTCAGCTGTTGGGTGTGATTCTTGAAGAGAATAGTCCGGAAGAGCTTGTGGTTGGGTCTATGACTACACCTTTATCATATATTGGGGAAAGATGGTCTCAATAGAAACTAATATTCTTTTCTTTTGAGCAGGAGCGTGCTACTGTAAGGCCTTCTTCAGTGGAAATACTGCTGGAAATTAGTAAATCTTGTGATCTCTATTTAATGGAAAGAGTTCTTGATGATGAAAGTGAGGTGAGCATCTTGTCTTGCTTTTATGAATTCAAATAAGTTTGAAAACCATTTAGTGTCTAAGGCCTCTCTTCATTCTTTATATTTTATATTTACTTCTAGTTAATGATTTCTAAATGTTATTGGTATTAATATAATAGCAAACTTATTAGTTATGGTCTTTCTGAGCATCAACGAGAAATTTTGACAGCCTTACCTTTCCTTGGCAAATTCTTTTTTACGTGATGGATGACTTTCTAACTTACCAGTTCTATGAAGTTCTAGTTGTATCTTTTCGTCTAACTCGATGAATGACTTTCTAAATTTTCTTTTTTTTCCTTTTCATTTTTTAAAAAATTATATTCTGTGAGTGAATTACCTTGATAGGTTTTCTTATACACATTTTTAGTGGCTAGCAATTTGTGATAAATGGAAGTTTGCTTAGTGTACCAACTAAGTATTGTGTGGCATGTGTGTTATAGGAGAGAATTCTCTTGGCTCTAGAGAATGCTGGGCTTTTCGAGAATGGTGGTTTAATGAAAGACAAGGTAAAGCTTTGTGATTTTTTAACCCTTACTTTTTAGTGCTACCATTGGGCCTTCCTGTTCATTTTTAATCCTTCAATTCCTAGTTGTTGTGAAAATCATGAAGTTATTTAATAGTAAATAGGATAAAATTATGAATTTGTGTAAGCACATGATGTACCATTTAGGATTAAAATTATGAATTTCTTGTAAAAAAAATCACATGAATGTCTTGTTTAGGTTAAAAATTGAGAATTTGTGCATATAAGCGCATGAAAGTCCCACTTGGAGTAAAAATTTAGCAATTTATGTGTATGAATTGATAGACACTAAAGTAAAATTTTGGGTAAATTTTAAAATATTCTTTATATATGTGCATGATTGTCTTGTTTTAAGCAAAAATTGTGTGAAGAACTGTTTCAAACAAATATTGGACATCCCAACCGATACAAAATTCTTGCCATCCTATTCTTCATAGGACCAGTTCATTAAGGATGCAACGCATACTCAAGGTGAGAGACCTATCTATTGCCCAAGGTGCAAGGCTTGTGGCCAAGTGATAGAAGGCATAGACATTATATACATACATACATACATATATATATATCCTAAAATAAGCAATACCTTATCTTTTCAAAAAAAAAAAAAAAAAAGCAATACTTTAAGACAGTTCTTCATCACCACATATGACTACTTCACAACATACTGGACACAAGCACAGATGCACAATAATTACAATAATAAAAAGAACTACAGCCCGGAGTGGAAGACTTTCGAGGTTCGACGACATTTAAGACATCAAACCTAAAACTTTCTAACTAAGAAGGACGGTACAAGGAGGAGAAGGTTTTTGCTCCACCCCAGTTATGTCTTAAACTGAAGCCTTGAGAACTTTTTTATAGAGCAAGCAAGTGGCACAAAAGACGGCAAAAGTAAAGTGATAAGCTCTTTAGTGGGGAATCTACCTTCTTTTTGAAAAACAAAGCCTTTCTTTTGGAGACATGTCATTTACTTTGGAAAAAGGGGGATAATAGAGAATTTGCCCTTACACCTTATCAACTGACACGTCACTTGCTTTAGAATGAAGGGGAATAATAGGTATTCTGCTCTACAGTTTTGGAAACACCTCATGCACTTTTAATAAGGAAGGAAACTGCTTTATCTGACATTTGAAAGAGAGATTCTGCTTTATCTAAGCTGGCCTGGTCACTAAGGGTTGATATCATCCGGTTGATCTATGGATTGATAATTATGGAGTTCTGTCAAATAATCTGGGTATGTTGCCAAAAAACTTGAAGGTAGTAATGTAATTCATATATTAAATGATATTCATATTGGTCTTGAGTAGCTCTACCGAGCAATAATTTATAATCAACTAGATATTACAAACGGTGACACTGTAAGTTCCATTGGCGGATATCAAACTGAAATTCTTGAAAATCTCGAAAATGAGACCATCATGAAACTTTTGCTCTGGTTTGAGAATTTCGTACGGAAATTGGATCTTGTCCTGTGTCTGGTTTAAACCTCAACAAACAATTTGAAGAGCTTAGCACTTGATTATGAAACATTTGCCTTCCTTGGCTTGTAGGGTCATCTTCAGGTCCTGTGAAATTAGTCGAGAATACATTAGGAGGATAATATATTATTTTTAGATATTGTCAAGGCCACCTTTGTAATTCTTCAAGCCACTGATTATGAGAGACAAAGTTGAGCAGAAAATCATCGAACCTTGTATGATTTTGTGTTGACACTATTCATTGTAGGGATAAACTTGTAGAAAAACTGACGAAATCCTTGGAAAGAGCTTGGGCATTTAAAATGCTATGCTTGAAATTGATAAGAGGGTGAAGTTTGATCTTTATAGGCTTGCTTATTACTATTAGGGTGAAGTTTCAATTCTCCTGCACTATTGAAAGTCGTATGATAAGGTTTCTAACAATCTGGTGGTAAGAATGGGTGCATAAGTATTGCTGAAGCACCCGTATTAAACAATGCTGCAAGATGAATTGGATTGGAATAAGGCATTGGAAACACTTTGACTAGAGCATGAGGCAATTGACCGGACGTGTTCACTGATGGAGAAACATTTAGTACAAATGCTTCTTGCTCTAAGATCGGCAATAAAGATTCTAGATGATATTCATCGTCAAGAAAAAAAAAAGATTCAACATCTGAGAATTCTATATCTATCAGAGGAGCAATTTTTCCAAGAATGGAAACTTGGTGTTTTTTCTTGTGGGGATACTGCTTGACATAATACCCTTTCTTTCTGCAAACGAAACACCTAGTACCCGGAGGTTTTCCTTATCGTTTTCTTCATTGAAGAAACTTCCGTTTCTTTTTATGAAAAGATTTCTAACTGGTTTTATTCTGAAAATTGAACCTGCTTCTTTTCTTGCATAAACAAGAAGAATCATAAGTACTGCATTTGTTAAATAGATCTTTTGGTTTGCACACCTTAGTGATCTTATTGCCATTCTTCATAGATTCTTGCATGAATTCCACCTGACTACATAAAGCTTGATGAGCTGTCTGATAAAAGAATACAACTCGCCAAAAGCTAATTTTCTTGTATGCGATTCATTATATCCATCTTAGCGAGAGGTTTGTCTGCCAAAGGCTTTGGAAAGGATGCTATGAACATAGCTTTGAGGTTGTTGTCATCAGCTCCGCTAATTATGTAGAAGAGTTTAGACATACGCTATAGTGGAGATTCATAATGGGAAGTCCATAAGAACAAATCTTCATATGCAAGAATTTGTGTCTGGCATAATCTACTGGAGTTCACTAGGCCCAACAAATGTTGTGCAAAAAGCATCTACAAATTGAGCAGGGGTGTGTTGTAGCAGAGTGAGCTGACGATATTCCTTTAGGTCAACTCACCAGTGTCTCATACTTCCTAAAGACTTACTAACAAGATTGATCAGTATTTCTTGAGGTTCCATACCTGGTTTAAGGCTTTCATAAGCACACCATGAAGGGATGTCTTTGAAGAATGTTGGCCATTCTGCATATGGTAGGGAATCAAGCGAAAATGTGGAGAACGATCCTGCTGTAGGCTTCTTCGGACGATGATTTACAAATTCCATGTCGTCATCATCTTGAGGTTCCGCTTTGAGAGTTTGACGCGATAAGCTTTGAGGATCTTCCACTTCCGGAACAGGGGAGGGAGATGTACTTTTGTTTTGAGAGACATTTTCCAAAAAAACTTGATTTGGAGGTAGAGGCAAAAGAATCATCTGAAACCTAAGAGGTTGACACAAGAATGTCTGTCGAAAGTGATTCAGAATGCTCATTGGATGACTCATTTGAATAGTTGTCAAAGGATCTTAAGGAATCTGATTCTTGGGAATTCTGGGGTATAAACGTGCTTGAATGATTTTATGTAGAGAGAGAATTAAGCATTTGGACCAGAGGATTTTTAGGATTTGTCATAGAGACATCTTTTTTTTTTCCTTATCAGGAAAACGAGAACCCTTGGGTTCATGTGTTTTAGAGGAACGACTCCTGTTAGAAAGCGTCTGAAAAACTAATTAAGGAAAAGGACACCGCTTTGATTAAGTAGACAAATCTGGTAGTGGAGTACACATGATGTGTGGAGTAAAAGAACGAAAAGGAGGAGGCCCAAGCTGATTTTGAAGGTACCTTTTTTGTGCATCAAGAGATCATCTTTCTCTTTTGAAGGCATCAAAAGAAGTCGTATTCTTAAATCATGGCTAAGATTGGACATTTCCTATTAAGCTGGTCAATCCTGTCATCACATCATCTTTCTTGAACCAGTTCATTTTAATAGAGAGCATTTGAGATTGCCATTTAAGAACAACTTCAATATCTAAAATAGGCTTGGAGTTGGGATCAATAGGAGAGATGATTTTTGAAGGTTGGACCTAAAACTGGGTTTGAATTCCAGTAATTGGATCTTCTCTTCTATTTGTTGATGGTGGCCAATATCTTTTGGGATTTGGGTCATCAGATGTGGTGAAAACTTCACCAGAGGACTTAGCTTGAAGAGAAACATAATACTGGTATTTTCCTGAATAAGATTCTGTAAAACCCACTGTTGTATCGCCTGATTCGTAGCACTCTTGAAGCTTAGTCTGGGAACTTGTCCGTTTCTTCAAATCATAGTTAGTATAGAAATGATCGTCAAGACAAGTATCACAGTTATAGGCATTCCATCAAATATGAAGTTTTGGAGGATAAATCACATCTGGTGTAGTGAAAACAAAAGAAATAGAAGGTTGGGTAGCCTAATGCCTTGGAACAATGTCTGGAAAACCTGTTTCAACAAGACCATCAGCTCATCTTGTATGAATTGCTTGAGCTGATTGTTGGATCTCATGTGCTTGGAAATGAGCTTTATAACATGTGAGCCACTTTTTTAGGAACGGTTGAGAGAGATGTTCTGTAGGTATCGCTCTAAGTAGAAAGTGTGTGGCACTATGCCTTGGGAGTCGATGTCTAGGATTAAACAATCAAGATTGATACCTTTCTACAAAAGATCAATTGCATGGTTCAAAACTCGGTATGCAATTTGACCGTGGCCTGGATTGTAAACATAAAGCTTGCAAGACATGAGGGTCTTTTAAGGTCATATTAGAGTTGGGATGAAATGTTGCAAACACGGTTCCAGAGTTCGAAGTGGTCTGGATTGTACCGATCACTGCATCTTGATATCTCAACATTCTTTAGTCCAGCAAAGCAAGTCTTGAGATGACTTCTGTAGATTTTTTTACCGTTGAAAGTTATGTACATTTTGACTGCAACATAGTGAAGGTGAGTAAATCCTTCAGTTCGCCAGTAATGAAGTATAGAGTCTGGAGGAGTTAAGGGAAAGAAATGTTCTGGATATGTTCAAATCATACTTAGTATAAAAACGATCTTCAAGACAATCATTGACTGGTTGTTGTTCCAGTCGGTAAATTATGCATCTCATATCAATAAGACCAAGTATGCGTATAACGATATCAACACTCAAATATGTACTATGTTAATAGAATAAAGGTGCTTAAACTGATCAATTAAAGAAACTACTTACAGGTTATTTGCAAATCCTTTTTTCTACCTTTCCTATCTCGTGCAGTTCTAAAAACGCTGACCACATTCAATGTGTCAATCAAACGGGTTTATACACAACTCTTTGCTCGAATTCACATTCCACATTCTGGTTTCGAGTCAACTACTTAGTCAATTCTTTAGTCAATGGGTCATTAAGGGTCTAAGTATGTCAAATTCATCTTTAGTGGTTGAATTATTCACATTTAAGTCCTATTAGTTCAAAAATACACAAATATGCACTTGGACAAAAGCATAAGTATAGGGTACTTTAGGTCCATTTTTGGTATGTTAACTTGTAGAATTTTTCGGGACTTCATTTTAAACTTAGTTGCTCCTAAATTTTGTGGAGTGTTTCTGCAACCCCTATAGTATCATTGAGGATTTTTTTCAGATTTTTTTTGAGCAATCTAAGCCTTTTTTCCAAGTCAACTAACCAATCTATGTTATGCTGCTCAACAAACTTACCAATGAGCCATCAATATGTGCATTTAATTGTGATCAAACCATTGATTGGATTGCTGCCAAATTTTTTAGATCACAACAAGACCTCTCTAATAGTTCCCAAAAATTTAGTTTGGAATTTTTGGATGTCATTGGGTATAAGTTTGAAACTCAATTTTCACCCTGTGTTGAAACAGACAGCAGCTGCAACTGGGGTCCTCTTCGATTTTCTACCTTCCCAAACTCCTCTGGTTCTGATTTTTGGACATCAAACTTTTGGGTGTTTGAGGATTCTACACACCAAATTTCAGCCCTAAATAACCACTCTAACATTGTTTTCCATTTAAAGTTGGGCTAAATCTGGAGTTCATGTCTCCTGTCGAAATCATAGCAACTTCATGGGTGGGTTGTGTTCAAACTATTCATCCTCAAGTCCTAGAATTTTGTGGGTTTCGTAGCCACACTTGGGTTTAACTATTGCCTAGATTCCAGAATTTTTAGACTGGTCTAAGCATGCGTTCTAATCGCAAACTTTCACTACAATTTAAGAGTGTAATTGTTGTATCTTTTACGCAACAATAACTACTTGAGTTCATGCAATCTTTTGACACATCAAACCTTCACTAAAATGGTTTATTCCAGGTTCTTTTAAAACCTCAAACCCTCTATTTTTGGAGCCCTGAAGGTCTCATAATCATGAATTTGAAATAGCATACTATAGGGTGTTAAACATTGCACAAAAACCATCAATCTGTACTTAGAAATTTTACCAAGTGTTGAGACAGATTCAACACCATATGTTCATCATTAGAATTAATCACCCCAGGCATATTTTAGTTAAGGTTTCTTTATAGACCCAATTACAACTTCTAAATCATAAGTTGCACATTATCAGCACGCAATCATGGCATAAACTTGTCCAAGTACAGAATAGTCCCATCTATGGTGAAAATTAAGAGTTATTTTTATATAACCTGACGCAAGTCCAAAATGGATGAAAATTATGAGCATCTTACATTAGTTACAAGAAGCCCTTTAGGCTATAAACTAGAAATTTGTTTATATGAGCAAACAAAATTCTCGTTTGGGGAAAAAGTTTAGGAATTTATGTGTATAATAAGTACACAAAACCCCCACTTTGGATAGAATTGAGAATTTCTTTATGTATGTACAACTTTTGGTAGAAAAGTAAGAATTCGTTATTATATATCTGAACATAATAGTTCTTCTATAATTATGGTGAAAATTAGAAATTTGCTTATGTAAGCACACAAAAGTCCAGTTGGTGCTAAAATTATGAAGTTCGTATATAAAGCATATGGAAGTCCTATTTATGGCACCAATTAGGAATACATTGAGATTGTTGGATAATTATCCATACGTGACATAAATTCCACCCTTTTGATTCTCGTAACAAATTTTAAAAATTAGTGTTATGTTATTTTACATAATTCAAGTCTTTTGTCTATTAATTTATACTACTTGGTAGAAGTGACAATATTTTCATCCTTATTTGGGCAGGTATGAGTTAAAGATGAGGTTAATGTTATCAATCTTAGTGTTTAGAATAATATGGCATCAAATTCTTTGTTGGACAAGTTCTTCTACATGATACTTTTGATGTTAATCAACACGGTTTCAACAATATTTATGGTATTTCATCTTTTTCTGGTTGATTCCTTGATCACGACATTTTGTTAATGTTGATACATCAAGGCAGGAGCAACTGATTATGTCCATAAATTTTAGATATGTTTATCACTTTTACAAACTCAATAGATTTCCTCTTTTTTTATTTGGAATGTGCTTCAGGTTTTATTTTGTGGCACTGAAAATGGGAGGTTATCTTTTGTTCGGCAACTAGAACCAGATTGGCATGTTGATACTAATCCGGAGATAATCTCACAGCTCTCTGTATGTTTCCTGCTCTTGTCTGGTTTATGTTTTTATTTTGAGAAATTTGAATACCACTTTCTTTGGAACTTCTAGATCTATCGCACGGATGGGCACGAACTGACTTGATCTGAACTAATTCAATTTGATTGTTCAGAGTCAGTTGTTGTGTTCAAGGATTAGAAATTGACCTTAAATATCAACCCAATATATTGTGTAAATAATTATATATATATATATATATAGCAAACACTTTTAAAAATATATATATATATTTAAAATAAACCACTTCAGAATTGGAATCAAAATTCTAAGGGCAGTTTCGGTTCCAGTTCTGAGACTAAGAGTGATCACCTCTACGCATGTATATATGTGTGCATGTATTAAAAAAATGAACTTCAATTGAGGCCCTTTTTACATGGCCGTTGAGGAAAGGGAGGAGAATTAGGGAGTCATCCCCCTTTGTAGATGGGGTGAAGGCCTATTATTCCCTCTCTCATTTGCCCTATCCTTGCTCCTCTCTCATTTTTCGTCTTCCTCTTCCCTTTCCCTCCTTACACTAATATGGGGTGGAAGAGAATTTATGTAACCAATGGTCCTACTGCATGAACTTGTTGGCCTACGTGGTCCTACTGCATGAACTTGTTTTGATCCTTACCGAGGTTGCATCAGCTGGATTTTAAAATTTGTTTTAGGATGTTAAGTATAATTAGGTTTTTTAAATAGAAGAAGAGTCAGGTGGAGTTGGTTGGCAATTAAAGGACCTGCGCTTTCCCTTAGTTTGTGGTGCTGTGGATATTTGTGGTCCTGTCAATAAGGACAACTAACCAGCAAGAAGATATGCTGCTGGTTGGTAATGAAGAACATGACACTTCAACTAAACACTTCAAACATGCTGCACCTGGTTCTCTCATTATGCTGTATTTCCTAATTTGAAATCTTTGATTTGCATCAGCGTTTCATCAGGTATCAACTTTGCATTTCACCGGTCACATCAATTACTGGGGGTCCAAACATCTTCACTTCAGAGACTTTGGATTCCTTCTTCACCGATACTAAAGCTGCATAGTGTTTCAGTTTGTTCTAAACAATTGAGTCCAACTGCCTAACACCAAAGAAAGAATTCTTGGCAGTAAGGTGGAAACAGTCGCTCCATCCACTCCTGTCAACCAGAGGTTGCCACCCAGGTGTGTGAAAATTTTGTGCATATTGCGATGCTTCACGGTGAGCATAAGGGCAAACATGAAAAATGTATGCTTCATGGCACTCTTGGGTGGGAATAAATTGTAACATTATTATCTCAATCAAATATATTAAACCAATAATGACAGTTGGGTTCCCCACTATAAAATGGCGCTGAGTCATTGTGCCTCATGTGGGTAATTTGCACTTTTTAGGTGTGGCCTGCAAGCTCGTCCACTGTGTTTCCATCCCTGCATTGAGGTCATGTAAGTTCTATCTTGCCAAGCTTAACTGTTAACGTTATTTGTAGCTCTAAATGCCTTGTCGACTTAGTGCTATTAGCTATACCTTTCATCTGTGCTAATGTCAAGTCAAACCTATGTTAGTTCATTGTAAGAATATATATTAGTGGCTTTCTCCCTAGTGGGTTATAGCTTGAAAATCAGTAATTAGGCAGAATTAAGGACTTGAAGGGACTTAAGCAAAGTCCCATTCTCAGTACATATACTATTAGTGCTTTACAAAAAAGATGAAAATGACTCTTGAGTTCTGATTTGCTTAGCCATTGCAGGCATAAGGATGTGGCGTGACTTGCTGCTTTGCATTCCCATTGCAGCAGTGGGCACTTAGAAACAAAAGGGGGGTAGTGTAGTGGTGTCTGACACTCCTTTTGGACATCAAGGAAATTTCACTAGGAATCATCTGCGTAGACGTGTCGGCATTTCTAGGCTTTGATTTTACAAAGAAGTACGCATCAGTTCTACGAGGATGACATGACATATTGATAATGACTTAGCAAGGAAAACATAAATGATGGAGACATCAAACGTGGGAATGAGAATTTAGGAGAAATAATTGGTACTGAGAATCAATCATGCTTGGTGTTTTGGTCAATTGGCCGACGGCTGCTGGGGGGCCTTTTATGGAGTGATTAGTGTGCGTGGTGGAAAAGGAGACTTGAGAAAAAAAGTGGCCTTCTAGTGACAGAACGCTAGTGGTCAGATCTATATAGGTGGACCAACTGGACGTGGTTTGGCAAACGGTTCTCTTTTAGGTGAGATTGTGGGATTAAAACTCTTTGTTTATGAAATTTTGTTTTGCTGAGAGATTTTTACTGCGTAATGTATTCTTTTGGGTTGAGTCTTTTTTGTGAATTTGATTTTTCATAAAGAAAAAGATGACCAAAATTTTTAAAAAAATTGAATAACAAGTAAAAGAGAGAGTGAGAGAGAGATTTTGAACCTGTATTTCCAAAATAACATATGATTTGCCTACTTGGTGTGGTACTTTATTGAAAATGTGTTTGTGATTGATGTGGTGATAATGACTCGGAAAATGGAATCATGGCCCTTGAGAATTGCCAAATCCTTTTTAAAATTATGATTATTATTTTCCTATTATAGAAGTGATTGATGACCTAAATTTAGAGAGGAAATTGTTGATTTAACTGTTTTCATTCAAATTTGTATGATTATAATAATTATTTGATAAATAAGTGTTCTATGTTAGATGATTTAATGATTATTAATGTTGTAGCTATATCCGTTAGAAAACATCTACTTGAACTTTCTGAAAAGGTGATGGGGCAAGACCACAAATTATAGGGATTTATGATTTCTATTCGCTTTATGCTTTCTGCTCCACTGTAATGTTGTCTTTTTACACCTTTTTTCTTGCACTTTCCCTTCCTCTACTCTCTCTCTCTCTCTCTCTCTCTCTCTCTCTCTCTCTCTCTCTCAGTTATATGTATATACGACGTGAATTAGGTAGGAACCTATGAAAAGTGGGAAAGATAGAATAAGAGGTGGGTTTTGCACTTGAATCATGTTACCCTGCAGTGTTTTCTTGGAATCCGTTATCCTCGGTTTGGGAACGGAGGTTGTAAAAATGGATTACCTTATTTTAATTACAGAAAGTACAATTGCACTATTACAATCATTAGATATGACAGCAACTATACAAATTTTGACATGAACAATTTGTACCCAATTCAATGTCAGAATTTCATCTTATGTAATATCACCGTTAAACTACACTCTTTTCCCAGTGTTTGTCATCTTTACAAAATTCGCAAAATCTTCTTTTCATTTCTGTCCCTACTCATTTTCTTTATTTTTTTCATTTTTTTTATTAAATGCATTCGCTATTTCTAGATTTGTAATTCGCAACTCAAAAACTGTCTGAGTTTGCAAGTTGCAAACCTAGAAATATATTTGGGTTAGTGATCTGCAAAATCAGAACCTTAATGGTTTTGCGTCAAAGTTAGATTTTTGGTTCAGATTCATTCTAGTTCTTGTTTTTAAAAAAATTTTAACTTTGAAAATCTTTTATATAATTTATTTTTTTTATGGCTAGATGTCAGGGAAAAAAAAAAAGATGCTTAGTGGGTTGTATGTAGCGCGTGTGATGAGAATAGAAAATAAGAAGTTTTTTTTTTTTAACATAAAGGTTAGTTTTGTAGTTTGGATGAAGAAATTTTGGGAATCATAAAAAAAAAAAAGGTGTATTAAAGTACAGAGAAATAGAGTTTATTTAGCTGCTCTTCAATAGCTATAAATACACATTAGAAATAACATATTGATGGGCATAAGAGCCTAGTTTCTATAATATAGAGTCTAATGGCTCCATCCTTCACAAAGTTCTGGTCTCTTGTAGGACCTACTGGCAGCTCAATTATTTCTGATGTTATGTCAATCCTTCAAATTCCCTAAATTATATTCGTGCAGTCTATCATTAAAAGGGGTGAAATTTAATAATTTTATAAAGGTAGAAGATAAATGTGGATTCATCTTTATTTTTTATGTTATTCCATTACAATCAAATATTCGATTAGAATAAAACTTATTCCTATTATTTCTTACTCGACAAACAAACAACCATATATGTAAAATTCTTTGATGTACACAATCCAACTGATGTATGCAATTTTTCTTTTAGAAAGATATACAGTTAATAGTTAGTTTTTCAGTCAAGTTTATATTTAGGCTGAGATTTTGGGAGGCATTGAGCTATCTTTAATCTGTTAATTTATCGTACCTTTAAGGGGTAACACTGTGACAGGAGTCGGATCTTAACCTTCTGGGTTTGGTTAAAGCTCTCTCTCTCTCTTTTTTTTTTTTTTTTTTTTCTGTTGTTTACCAACTGTTCAGTATTAGTAATCAATGTGCCAGAGCATATTGAAAATTAGCTTTCATATCGGTAATGATTTTTTTTTTTTTCTAATTTTAGAGAGATGTTGAGGACCTGGGTTATTAGATCTGTTTACAACATATCTACCCCTTTCATGGATTGATATGCATTCATGCATATTAACAGATCTAGACCTTAAACCTTTGGCTGTGAAAATCACTATAAAATTATCTGAAATGCACTTCTATAATAATAAACAAGCAAACCTGCCGTTGTGAACATGTAATTACTTAAGCAACTCCCTATTATCTCAACCATTATAAAATCAACCCAAAATGCTTTACCTTAGTGTTTTGAAAGCCTAACAGCTTGTTTTAGCAGTATTATTTGGTTGTAAGACATATCTAAATCTTTTATTTTAAGATTTTAAAAACAAAAGTTAATTGTCATCTTATAATTATTTCTATTTCTAATTAAATTAAAAATTATTTGTGTTCATTATTAGATACGATATTTGAGTAATGATAAATTATCGTATAAATACTGAACTTCTGCTACAAGAGAGAAACTACTTTTTTTTTAATTTTCTTAAATAATATGAAGGACTTTAATTTTGTTCAATTTCATTTTGATAACAGTTTGAAAATATCAGATGCATGAATTAAAAAGTTAGCAAATGTTAACCATAATTTCGTTACACATGTTCCTTTATTATATTAATAGGAATTAATATTATTTATTATAAATAACATTATGATCATAACGTGATTAGACTAATGGTTCATGATTCTGAATTTGATTCTTGTGTTGTTTAATGGGCCTAAGTGGATTACTGAGATAAATGAAAAATACCACTTGATTGTGCCAAAAAATTAAAAATAATATTATAATATTAAACCTTTAATTAATTTTTTTCCCTAATTTTTAGTGAGTACCTTGTTTCAAATACAATAATTAAATACTTATCATTTGTTGGCTGTGGAGATTTGGATGTCTAATCAGGCCAGGATTTGGATACATATGTGCATATCTTGAAGCTTCTTTATACATACAGGTCGAATGTGGTATGATGCCTAAATTCGGGGCTTCCGTGTAGTAGACGAAACCCTCAGCACTGACACCATTCTGGTCACATGGTGCTTCCTGCTTGCCTTGTTTTGGAAACCCTAACGTGCCTTTTTCGGAGACATTCACGCTCCGGAGGCCCATTTAGCATTTCAATTTTGTTTTTTAGAATCATGATTCATTTTGGATAAATTAAAAATGTAAACATTTTTTTTTTTAGAATTAACTTTAAAATTTTCAAAAGAAACATTAATTCATCTTTAAAAAAAAAAAAAAAAAGTTTTAAAACTCTTTTGCCAAATGGGTCTTAAAAGAATTTGTTCATTGGAACAAAAAAGAAGAAAAGAAAGCTACTATGTACTTTTTCCTTGTTTAAAATTGAAGACCTTTTAAGATTTTGATGAATATTGTTTTTTATAGAATTGGCTACCCTTTTTATAATTAATTTTTGTAACATAATACAAATTTCCAATGGTGAGGTTTTTAAACAATTCTCCTTTTTACAATTTTTTTTTTGATAGAAATGAAGGCTAGATTTCATTTCGTCCATTAAAAAATTAATTTATCGGATTTACATACTAGTAGCGAGGTAAATGGTTGGCTTAAGTAAAATATATTTTAAACTTTTTAATTTAGAAATTTAATTTTCTATCTTGAATTAAATTTGAGAGCACAATGGTGAAATTTAAAAAAAAAAATTATTAAGAAGTTTCTAACTTTTTTTTTGTTCTGTGCTTGTATTTCTAAAATTCTGTTGACGTTATACGTATATATACAAATTTTCGATAATATTTTTAACCTTTGTACTTCGTTTTGTGGTAAATCGCTAGATTGTCTTTTTTTTTTTTTTTTTTTTTTTGTAATACAGATCACTTCATTTCCTGTTCGGAATATAACTAAGCGCTTCTCCAGTTTGATAATGCTTTGGGATATCGACAAATATTTTTCGATATCTATATCTATAATCCCTTTTTCGATCATGGCTTGACATATAAATAGTGAAAAATATTTTTTTCTTATTCATATAGACTCCCACCTAAATCTACAGTAAAAAACGTTGCTTATCAACTATTGCTTACATTTCATTTGGCTGTTCGTTTTTTCAACACTTGTCTTAAATCATCTCTCTCTCTCTGCTTCAAGAACAGTTTGGCTTGTACTGCTACCTTGTAATGAAGATCTTCCCATTCACAGTACACTATCCATAATCTAAAGGAGAAATCTCCTCAGACCAACTTTGTGGCCCGTTATCTTCACATCTTCTTGAACTTGCTTCCTGTACTCTGCGAAAGTGAACTTCCTGTAAACAGATGGCTCTTTGCAACTTCCTATCGTGGAGTCATAAGCAGGGCAGAGAAAGTAAGCTATTGAGTATCGGTCAACCTTCTTGTTAGTCATCACCTTGTGCTCCACGCTCTTGTACACATTATTGCTCCAAGCCTGCATATTGATTTATTAATTGAAAAAAAAAAAAGATTAATTATGAGCTTAATAGATGCTAGTTTAGTTTGTGGCGTGAGCAATTGGAACAAACGTGGGCATGTGTTATATTACTGGAAGGACAGTCATTGGGGCCATCAAGTCCAATCCTATCCTTGGCCAACCCATTATCTAAAATTTTTAAGCTGCTCATCTATCTTTTCTGGATGATGAGTTGGGTTAATTGGGTCAGTTCTATCATAAACTTCTTGTAATCTCATTATAAGATGTTTTTATGACTTAATTACCTGAAAAAGATCTCCAATATTGACAATTAGAGCTTGTGGATTGGGTTTTACAGCGACCCATTTGGAATCTTTCATCAGTTGCAGACCACCAACCTGATCTTGATAAAGAACTGTTAGAAAGTCACTGTCTGTATGGGGCACTAAACCGAACGTCTCTGTGCTGATTGGGCATCTTGGATAGTGATTCAAGCGAAGAAAGCAGGTGCTTCCGTTGCAAATTCCTTCAAGTAATCCCCTTGGGTGTCCTAAGTTCTCTGCTAAAATTCCTGCCAGCAATCTAGCTAGTTTGGACATTGCTGCTGCAACATCTTCCATCACCTCCCTAAAACATTAGATATAGAGATTAACGAGATAGTATTGAGCTTCAGGCATTGCTGCAGGTGTTCTCACTTGATGACTCAAGTTTAGATTTAAGTATAAAATAATGCTAATTGCATGAGGATGCATCAAGTGGCAGTGTGGTTCAGTGACTATTGATGTTATTCATGCCTATAATAACTTTAGTTTCTTAAGTGTTAAACATAAGTACCTCAAAGAGCTAAACTCTCCATAGCATGTCTCCTCTGATATTTTAGCAAGAGGAATGTGGAAAGCCTCAGACCAAGAGAATTGTGCCGTAGAAGTAGCAGTTGGATTTCCCCACCTATAAGACTCATTCAATAGGCCACAACCCACCTTCCTATCAAAGGGCATATCGAACAACTTCATTTGCTCTCTTCGCATCTCACTTAGTAGCTCTGTGCTTATGCCATGGTTCACCACTTGGAAGAATCCCCACTCTGACGACGCCGATGCAATTGCTGCAGCACAAGCCTTTCTCTCCGTCATGTCATGGCTTTTCAAGCCATTAAGGTTCACAACTGGAAGCTCACATTCCGCCATAAACTTGCTCTGGAGATTACCACGTTGAGCCTTGCTGATTTCACTGGAGGAACTTGGTAACAAAGTGATGAATCGATCCAAGAGAGGTGGGTCTCTTTGGTTTTTGGAATAGATCATGGTTTTTCAACAAGCAGACTCAAAAACTAGAAGTTTTTTCTAGTGTTGGGTGGTGTTCCATTGTTGAAAGGGGGATGTATGATTTATATAGTTGTGGCAACAAGGGAAGGGTGGTTTAGGAACAAAAGGAAGGGTTGGCAACAAGGGAGAGGGGGGCTTAGGAACAAAGGAAGGTCCCAGTGTTTTTAGAACTGCACAAGGGGAATGGACAAAAGGTCAAGCTCCTAAACGGTGACATTTGTCACCAGGAGAGTGACTTGCTGTATGGACATTGTCTTTTGGCGACCAAGTTCACATACGCGTACTAAGATATTCTTGGAATGAAAAAGGAGGGGAAGGAGGTTGTGGTCTTCGGGACGATTAAAAAAAAAGGTTGACGCAAACTGGCAAAAAACCAAAATTATTGTGACTTTACTGAGGCATGGAAAGGGACGGCTAAAAAACCATGATTCTATTGAGGCATGGAAAGGGGCAGCAATTAAATGTAAAAATTTTCTGAACTATTGTTTAAAAGAGTTGTTAAATTGCTTAAGTTAAACATAAGTATATAATTTCACGTGATCCAATAATAATTAAGGGCAAGATGAACATTTTCTATAAGGATATTGATGAAGTTGTTGGAAGATGAGGTTGTAATTCGGGAGATCACAAATTTAACTTCAAATTGCTCTAAAGTTCTTATATTGGGCTGGTCCATCTCACCTAGATCTCTTAGGTCTCGCCTTGTGATGGTGGGTGGGTGGGTGAGGTACTCATAGACTAGTTAGATCTTCTAAAGGCGCAATGTGAACTAAGAGCAAACTAATATATTATATTTGAAAGTGTTTACTTTTTGACTTAATGCTCTTGCCATACTGTTTTTACTTTGAAAAAAAAAAAAAAAAAAAAAGAACTTTTTGTATCCAAGGCTTATGTCGGTCATTGATCTTCTCTTCTTTTCTCCTTCGGGAGTTTAAGTAAAGGTTAAGTTGATTTGATTCGTGTGGTGTTTTAGGTACTTTCTGTATGGTGTTTTCTTCTATAAATAATTTTCCATGCACCCAAAAAATAAAAAAAAACTAAGATGTGGATCAATAAACAAATAAAATTGGAACCACCTACTGCTTTTCATCTCCTTTGTTCAGATTGCACCTTGAGGCAGACACCCATATTAAGTCAGATATGCACAGTGGGTGTCAGAGCCACTGTAGACTGTGGTCAGGTAGATGTCAGGGAAAATAATCTCGCAAGAGGCGGAAAGAGGATAATGAGACTTACAAGACAACTAACTTTTTTTTTTTTTTTTTTACAGTGTGTAAGTGCTCAAATCTAGAAAAAAGTTAATAAGACTTACAAGACAAATCTGTATAGAAAACTTGCTTTTATGCCAAATTTGTTTTGTTTTTTCAAAAAAAAAAAAACTCCAAAGAAATACATAATTTTTTGTACTAGTGTTTTTTTTTTCTTCTCCTTTGTCTTATAAAGAAGGTCTTTTCTACCAACTTGTTAGACAAGTACCTACTCTTACAAAACTATCATCATGTGAACCAAGCATCTATTCCCTTTCTAGAATAATAAAACTGGGTTTCTGCTTGTTTAAAAAATCATATATTTTTTCAACATACACATACGTTTTCTTTTTTCTTAATCAATACAAATTTTAGTACATTTTAGTACCAATGTTTGACTTTGCCGCCCTATAGATTAAACACAAAATTACAAACCCTTTTTTAACTAAACCAATAGGTGCGATGATTAGCATTCCAAAATACAATGAAGATGTGCCACTAAATGATTTAATTACAGAAATAAACAATTCAAAGTGTCGGGCAAGATGGTAGTTAAACAAATGAAGCCTTTTTAGGGTGTAATAAAAGAGAATTAGATACTGTCAGCCATTCATGGAAAGTTTTGTATGACAAAAGGATCGGATGCTTGGACTTTAACTCTTATTTTAATGACTACATACAAAAATTCAAACTCATTGTTTAGTCTTCTTGCTGTGAGATCAAAGGGTGAGAGTTTGATTGGAACTTGGGTATTTGTAAGAACATGTGACGTTAACCTCTTTGATGAATGGTCGTCTAATGATCCAAATATCATGGAAGTTGATATTCTCCCATTATACTCCAAGGACAAACCCATCACTTTCTCTATAAAATAAGTGCCTTTTTTCCCCTTTGCAATAGTCAAATGCTAGAGCAGCTTTATGTGGGGAGAAAAAGAAAAGAAGAGAGAGAGGGAGAGGGAGAGAGAGAGAGAGAGTTTGGTGGAGGGTTTGGCATTTTTCTCATTGAAATACTCTATTAAGAGTGAATAAGTCAATTAAGGACAGTGAAGAAAGGAACATGACAAGAAGGAAAAAGCAGTTGGGTAGGAGGGGTTGTGACAGAATCTCACATGATTCATGCTCTGCTGCAAGGGCAGAGCCAGAGATAGTGTTCGTCACATTTGGAACTAATGTGCTCCAGCTTCTCAAACAAAGGGAGAAAAAGATTCCAGAATGGTACTTTTCATATAGAATTGCGAACCATTCTTCTGTTGACCAAGGGTCAGATTTAAAATATCATGTCTTTGAGGGGTGTGAGGCTCACAGGAATAGTGACGTTCAATAATTTGTGGCTCTTGTTTGTGCTCTATCACATTACGTAGCTACTTGGAGACATATAGGTTTGCCTTAGCTTCCTAATCAGCATAAAGTTTTTGCTCTTTTGTCAATAGATTTCCTTCAGAGAAATCGATGAAGTGATAAGGATTAAGGGTGAATGGAAGTACATGCCTTCTGTTCAGAATCCCTTTATAAAAGCCTATAAGAAGGATTATGCTTGAATTGTGGAAATAAAGGGACATAGGTCTGATTTGATGTTCATAGGTATAATTCTTTAAACTATGCTTGTCTGCAAGATATGCCAATATTATTTTTTTCTGATTCTTTTAGAGAATAAATGAACAGTTCATACAAAATCTATTAAAATCAAGCGTATTGGAGCCTACACATACGGTTACCTCAATTTAGCGCATACCTTTAAGCACATCGAATCAACCTGTGTTGCCATGAAATTTTTGATTGATTTTCACCTAACTTTTGCACTGCCTTAACTCAAACCTAAGGCCATCAATTGCTGGCATCAAATGGCCCAAGAGAACCAAAAGCATAGGGGCTCTATTTGCATCAGGTGATATGCATGTTGGCATGAAAATCTTTTTTCAAATATTTCATATTTTGGTTTTCAATTTTTTTTTTTTTTTTTGAACAAACAAGTTTATCTTATAACATGGTGGTTTAAAATAATTTAGAGGTGCTTATCAAATCATGGTTAGAAATTATTTATATCATTCACTATATATTTTTCTTAAAAGGTGGATTATTGAGGTTGTGTTTAGTTAGTAATTTAAGATTTTCGATTTAATAAAAAAAAAGTCAAGAAGACAATGTTTCATCATTTTACAAAGACAATCTTTTTTTTTTTTCTTACAAAAGAACAAAATATTGTTTTGTTTTTATTTTATTTAACCAATTAGGTTTTTTTTTCCTTTTTCATGGTATCTAATCTAAACGTTAAATTAAACATTTAATGATGAATAACTAAGTTAGTGTGAAACTTGGCTTGGAGAGTTGAGATATGTGTTAGGTGAAGATTTGATTTTTGTCTTCGCTACATATGCGCCCCTCCTGTGATGATATTCTTGTCCTCCATAAAAAAATTAGTAGGTGAGTTGTTCTAAATTTGTAAAGAATGATGTCTAAACCATGTACAAAGATCAAATAATGATTAGTTTTAATGTGCACGAAAGCTGACTCAGAAATAATTCAAGCGAAAGTAAACAAAAAAAGTTAAATTAAATGTAATTTCAATTTATCACAAGAAATTGTTGAAGCAACATTGATGATAAAGATTATGAGAAACACCTTAACGCGTATTCTTTAATTGTATTGGGTCATATACTACACATGATTTTTAGAAAATCTAAATAGGAGTTTGTGGCAGCGTATATTATAGCGTTTATCAATACATTATTATAAACAACGAAACTGTGTAAGACATCATTAGACATTGGCATGGTTTACTTTCACATAAATAGGAAAAACTCAAAGAGAAGGTGCTAGATGGCGTAAGTCTTGTAACTTAAGCTATTAATGATTGTTAGTTTAAACGTTTATTACCAATGTATTTGAGGTGATGAAAGCTTTTTATATATAAAAATGATTATAGGATTATGTAAGCATGCACTAATTTAACTACTAATTAAAAAAACAAAAAACAAAAAACAAAAGCTAGAAAAGCCAATGTGATGCAACACGGAGATGTCCTCGTGTTTCTCTACATTTGCCGTCCAGAAGATAAGAAAATTGAAAAAAATAAATAAAGTGAAAGTAGATTATAGCATTAAAAAAATGATCTAAAGTTTCTCTAGATCCTTCATTGGGATTAAAAAAATGGTATAAACTTTTGCTGTATCAAAAGTTATCTTCAGCAAAGGAAAAAGGAATCACCCACACTTAGGTAATTTAGGAAGTGACCAGTGGCCCGCTTTACTGTTTAGGAGGTGAAATCTGTTAAATTGTAAATTTTGAAACAAGCTAAGATTAAATATAGCTTTCATTAGTGATTCTAGTTGAGAGGGCTTGTTTATTATAAATTATTAATGGACAGCTATAATAAACACCTCAGGCTGTAGATGAGAAGGCTTGCTAATCAAGTTTTTATAATATTCTAGTTGAGAAGGCTTGTCTCAAAATTACAATAATGAAGGTTAAATTGTAATTTTGGAACAATCAACCACTAAATATAACCTTCATCATTGATTCTAGTTGAGAAGACTTGTTTATTATATAGACAGCTATAATATATATTCAAATTTTAAACCAATTTTATTCTTATAGGGTTATTGATTCTAGTTGAGAAGACTTGCTTCTTTATTTTTTTTAATAATATTAAAAAAAATCATAGAAAAAGGTATGTGTTTAGTTTTAGAGTGGGGTTAAATTCACACCATTATTGAATTTTTTTTTTCACCTCAGATTATAAGTTAACCCCGTTAATTCAAAAAGTGGTTAAATTCATTTCACTTTTTTTTTTTTTTTTCCTAAAATACAAAACTATTCTCTTTATTACAAAACTCATCTTCTTCCTCTCAAATACACACCCGACTGTCATTTATTTTCACTTCACCCATTGGACACTTGTTTTCAGTCAGTCATCTTTATTGTTCTCGTTATGGTTTAACCAAAAATCTAACCGTGATACGTTGCTCATCAATTTCTCATGTCATGGTTGAGCATATTCTGTATCTTTGAGACTAAAAAGAACAACATCAATCCTTCAAGTTGTCTCAAAATTGATAAAAACTATACATATATATTATATTCTAAAGTTGTTTAATTCAATTTTTTAGGTTCAAATTTGTATTTTCATGTGATTTAGCAAGGAAACAGTTAAAAATGAGTTCTAATTATTGTCAAGCAGTATCGACCGACCTTGTGTGATTAGAACTTGTCTTTGCTAAGTTTTTTTTTTCCTCATTTTTCATTTCGTGGCACCAAAGATGTGACGACCCATAATTTGATGTACAAAAATTATCGGGTCTAATGTATGAATTTTCTAAAATTGTTAAACTTACTAGTAAATCACTTTTTCATCAAATCTTTCAATTACACATCAATTTTTGTCATTTAAATAATTAATTTCTCTAAAATTGAATAATTACCCAAAATTTACATTTTTCATCCAAAAATTTCATTAATTACTCAGTCTGTCGGGACCCCTTCCCTAGGCCAAAGGGCGACCCGACCGGTACGGCGGCTCAACGAATTGACTCATCGAGTCGAGTCTTCCCAGCCGCCATTAAGCCTGTCCAACCTCGACATCCATGCCACATCAGAGTAATTGAAACATCCATTTAATTTAAGTGCAAACGTAAACGATACATTACATGTTATCATGTTCCAAAAGTATAGTTTGACCATTTAGCAGTTTCAGATATACAAAATATGACCGACCTCAGATAGAAACAAAAAGAAAACAGAGGACCACTCCGGGACTAGGCTATCACCACGCCTTTTCCTCTATCAGCTGCCGAGGAACCTGAAATGTTAGTAGAGTAGTGAGCCTAAAAGTCAACGTGGCTCAATGAGTAAGAAAACCAGTATATCATCTAACTAGTACTCCGAAAATCGTGCATGTATTCATGAGTAGTAATTGAAAGCATGGTATGTAGTAAAACAATTATAAATAGTGTAACAGTTAAGGAAAAGTAATTTAAATGCATGCAGCTCAAAACTATATCTAGACTAGGGTTTAAATCATCAATACAACCCTATGGTCATCGCTTGAGCGGGTCATGAGTCAGGCGTACCGGCCACTCAAGCGGGTCAAGGGCTAGGCGCATTCATCGAACGCCTTGACCCTGCGCTCGGTCCTCAAGTGCCATGCTCGAGCGGGTCTGAGGCTAGGCGCATTGATCATATGCCATAACCTCATCGCTCGGTCCTCGAGCCTAATCCAATCTCATCGTGTACCCTGACCCTGCGCTCGGACCTTGAGCCTATGGTCTCACTATCGGTGTACGACTACATATATTTCAAATCAACCATGTAATTCAAACATATGAAATCATTCAATCGATGACAATTTCAATCATTTTTCATGCAAGGAATACAGTTAAGACAATAACTAAGTCGAACTACTCACTTCGGGTCCCGCGCACCGATGTCCCCTCGACACTCTGCCCAGTCCCCCGATCTACAATCAAATCTGCGTTATGTTAGACCCAATTTCAGTTCCTCATGAAACATTACTTAATTCGGTCCTACTATTCCTAATCGGTCTCAGTCGATTTGAATTTAAATCGATCAAACCTGGTCAACCGGTCAAACTTGGTCAAACTCGGTCAACCTAGTCAAAATTGGTCAACATTGGTCAATTTGGGTCAATTTGGTCAAAATCAAGTCAATTGGGTCAAAATTCCCAACTTTTTAACACTTAGTCAATCTTAAGCCTTTTAGTCTAATTTGCACAGTAAATTTGTCGATTTTCTTGCGATCAATCTAACCGTTGGATTTATGCGAAACTTTTCAGATTTTATTTAGACCCTTCAAATATTCACTAGAATTTTATATTTCTATTTTTGGATTGCATTTGACACGTTTTCCAACTGAATTAACAGGAACCTTTAATTCTGGATTTTCCTTTCTATCTATAGAGTGGAGTTCCAGAATTTCCTGTGGTAAATCCGACCGTTGGATTTGTATGAAAATTTTCAGATTTTCTCCAAATCATCTAAATATTCCCTAGAGTTTTTGTTACAATTTTCTGATCTCATTTTCTATGGTTTTTGAGTGGAATCCTAAAGATGCTCAAATTTGGTCCTATTTGCTCTAACTGCGCAGCAGGCCTTTACCATTTTTCTGCTGTCAATCCGTGAATCAGATTTGGGAAATATTTTCCAGTTATGATCTAAACTTCATAAGGTATCTCTAGAATTTTATTTCATGAATTTTGGACCCCGTGTAGTACGTTTTCCAAGGGTGATATCAGGAAATTTTGGTTTTCCGGATTGCATATGATAGGCAGTCAAAAGGCAACTTATTTAACCCCCTTAGACTTATCTATTTGAGACCAAATTTTTACACAACATTCTTAGTTGTTTCATGAATGTATTCACCACATTTCAGGAAAATCAGACACCTATAAGTATTTTTAAAAATTCCTAACCAATAGCACAAAATCACGGTATTTCTGCAGATTTTCAAGAAAATTTCTAAGTATCGGATTAGCATGT